>JAUYWV010126480.1:0-11399 GCA_032274565.1 Nematoplana nigrocapitula
TACTGATTAAATTCAATCGGTAGCACATTGGGATCAAAATCACCAATCCACCCATCAGAAAAATCTACAAGCTGATTTAAGGAGCTCATTTCTAGTAATTGCTTGACATACTTTCTATAAGTATCAGTCTGACGTATTGTTTAAATTTAAAAGTAATTGATTTTTATTTTCCGGTGCGATAAATACATATCGCCCGGAAATTTAAATTTACTATACGTTAATAGAAACAATGCATGACATTTACGGGTCGATATGAAAGATATTGACCTCCGAACTTCGGCCGTCGGTCCAATATACTCATATCGACCACTAATGTCATGCATTATCTTCTACTTACTGGTGGGTAGTTCATTTACTTCATGGTCGAATTTGAACTGGAAATTCTGTAGTTTTCTTTTAATCGATAAAATTAACGTTGAAAATTGATACTGAAATATTTCTATTCATGATAATTATATTTAGATTTGCCATCGTTTGTGTCAGGTGTTTACATTTTAAGCTGTCATTTTTTACTTTTTAGTTTTGCATAATATTAAACTAATAGTTGTGTGTAGCGTGTAACAATGCTGAAAAAATGAAAATTGGTAGACAGGTCTGTGGACGGAAGGGAGAGCACAAGGACGCTTCATTGGACTTCCCGGTCCTTAGCGTTTTGCAAGTATATTTAGAAGTGGTCTTCAACTTATTGTGAAGACTGTAGTTAGTAGTAAACATGATGCCCCAGCCCACATTTTCACACCAATGTTTATCTCCTCTTTTCAGTTAGATAATGGCGGGGTTGCGCAAGCGTGTTGCTTGGAGCCTATCCGGGGATGGAGCGGAATTCCTAAGTAACGGAAACAGTGCGTCCACCACCACGAGATATGAAAAACTGGAGCACAAGAACTGCCAGCGTGCCCAGGGAATGGGTGAGAACAGACCGATTCTTGGGGTTCTCTATTGGGTCGTCTGTTCCCTCCTATTCGCCCTTCTACTGTCGTTCGCTGTTGAGATGCAACTCACCTGCGGCAGCGCCCCACCAGATGACACGTCTAGTGGTGGGAGCAGTAGCGCTGGCTTTCGTGAGGATCTGGTACGTCGCCATATGCGTTACGTGCAACAAATGGGCGCCCGACCGGTCGGTTCGGATGCCAATGAGATCCACGTAGTCCGCTATCTCCTCAATGTGCTTAAATCGTATACTAATCTGTCATCGTCGTCGTCGCCTCATTTCCGTACCGAGCTCAACAATCAATTGGTTGACTATGGGAGTTTCCCGTTGACAAAAATCCTGTTAAAGGACAATGCTATGGTGTCTGTATACAGGAATATTCGCAATATAGCCTTCCGTATCTCTTCCGCCGGTGTTGCCTCTTCGTTGCCTCGTCGTCCGGCTATCCTGCTCAACTGTCACTACGACAGTGTGCCGGGCAGTGCGGGTATATCGGATGCTTTTGTCAACTGCGCGGTGCTGCTCGAGATGATTCGGACTATTCTGCACGGCGCCGTAGGTATCTCCCCGGCGAATTTCCGCACCGATATGATCTTCCTCTTCAACGGGGCCGAAGAAAACCTCCTCCAAGCCTCCCATGCCTTCGCCACCCGCCACCCCTGGATGTCCGATGTCCGTTTTTTCATCAATCTGGACGCTGCCGGGGCGGGCGGGCGGCAGTTTCTCTTCCAGGCCGGTCCCAGGCGCGCGGCGGCGTCCTGGATTGTCCGAGCCTACGCGCGTGCATTTCCCCGACCCTACGGGGTCGTGTTTGGTCAGGAGCTGTTTGACAGTGGGCTGATTCCGGCCGATACAGACTTCCGCATATTTCACCAGTTCGCCTCCATTCCCGGCCTTGATTTGGCCTACATCACCAACGGCTACGTCTATCACACCCCTTTAGATACGGAGGAACGTCTGAGCCCGGCGTGCGTCGGCTTAGCCGGCCATAGCCTGCTTACTTTCCTCACTGAGATGGTCAAGTCTCCTCGCTTGCATGAGGATCCTGCTGAGGAGCAGGAAGGCAACGGTAGCGGTCCACTTGTCTACTTTGATCTGTTCGGCCTCGCGATGATCTGCTTCGATGGTTGGTGGACCTACGTCATCCACTACAGCACTGTTGCCCTCATTGTCGCCCGCTTTCTCTGGCATTGCCGTGAGGAGCGAGGGTACCTGCGGCAGGTGTCGCTGGCCGTCCTCAACCACCTTTTCTGCCACAGCCTCACCTCCCTGTTCCTCGTCAGTTGGAGTCTGGCAATCCATTTCTTCGGACGGCGAATGACCTGGTTTTCCAACCGGTACAATCTCATCGGACTCTACCTCCTGCCCCAGCTCCTGTCGGTCCTCGTCTATCATCACCATCTCGCCAGAAACCTAATCGGCGACTCCGTGTGGCCCTCAGCTCGCGCTGCCCACGTGGCGCATTCTGAGGCTGTCCAGATCCTGTTCGCCCTGCTGATTGCTGCACTCACCTATTCGGGTTTGGGCTCGACCTTCTTCTTTGTACCTTGGGTTCTCGCGGGAGTCTTCTGGAATCTCCTCGAATGTCGTCTAATCCGTCGACGCTACGATTCACAATTGGGCCTCGCTGTCGGCAAAGTAGCCTTCTTCAGTCTGCCCTACACCCTCTATGTCTACTTCCTGTACACCACCGTCAATTTTTTCATCCCCATTTTGGGCAGGGTAGGTCAAGCCGTCTACCCAGATCTCTGTATGGTCGGTCTCCTTCTCCTTGGTGGCTTCCCTCCCCTGTCTCACTTTGTCAACGATATATACCTCACCCATCGGCGCTCCCTCTCAGTCCTCACCGGGTTCCTCCTCCACGCCACTATTACCTGTCTCCTCCTTGTCAACCTGACCAGTCTGGGTTGGCCCTACACCACCGGGCCGCTGAATCCGAGACCGCAGCGCGTTGGACTGGTCCATTTGAATCGAATTTGGCGCCGAGGTGGCGGCATCACTTCGCGGGAGAGTGTGATCGTCTTCTTGCCCATGGACAATTCGGGGGTGAGCAGCACCAGGGCCAGCTTAAACCGTCTGTTGTCGCCCGGCTGGACCGAATGCCAGATGTGTTTGAGAGCGCCCTATTGCGGTTTCCCTCATCTCTACCCCGTTGCCGACTTGTTCCGGGAGTGTTACTCTGTCCCGACCAAGGCGCCGCATGAAGCGGAACCCAAACCTCAACTGAGCTGGTCTGTCGGTGGTGGTGAACGAATCATGAATGTCACCTTCTCCGTCGAGGGACCCAGTCACACTCACATGTTCATTATGACCCAACCCAATCGAGTGTCTCTGGAGGCCTGGTCTTTCACGCCCGGTCGTCGCCCCGTATCCATTCCAGTCCCTGCCACCGCCAACGACACCGCTGCTGTGCACTACTTCGTCTACAACAGCTACGGGATCAGGCCTGAACAACCGCTCATCTTTTGGGCCCTGTTCCGTGTTTGGGAGTACGAGGAACAGCCCGGTGCCAGTGTCGTTGAAGTGGCGCTGAGCGCCAGCTATCTTCATGGTGACGCACACATCTCGCCGGAGCTGCGCCGAGCTCTCGACCGCCTGCCCCCTTGGGCAACTCCGCACACCTGGTCGAACACATATGATCACTATACTGTAGGCCTTCTCCCTTCTAGATCATAGCCCCCGAATGTGGGAGGAGCTTCTGAAACTTTAGCGACACTCCATTGCAGGGCGAGGTATGTCGCAGATCAAAACAGACAAATTCAACGAAGTATAATAATCAACAAACGAAATAGACAGTCTAAACTTTTTATAACTTCATATCTAGAGATTATTTTTGATTGTTTGTTTATTTTTTACTTTGGTTTTTCCAAATCTCAAGCTTTTTATATTTTATGTTTCATATATCTGGAGTTTCCTACATGTTTATGGTATCTGACAATATATTTTGTTTTTAATATAACCAATTTTTCAAGTATTTTCTACTTTTAATTTGAGTCCATATCCAAAATGTAGATGTATTTGTCTGACGACTTTTAGCATTTTCGTGGCATTTGATTTCATCATTGCTGCAAAATAATTCAGATTTAAAGCCTCATTCCAGATTATACCGATTTGTTAATTATAATGGTGTACTATTTATACTAGGACTTCCCAAATGCGTCCAGATGGGACTATTTAATAGCACGACTATATCATCCTTATTCAACTGACCGTGGAAACAATAAGTGCTTTTGGAGGACGGTCTTGTATTCATAGGTAACAGTTGTTGTCCGGCAGAAGAATACATTATTTTGGACAAACCTTGAATTAAAATATATTTTATAAAGTTCTATTATAGTCTATACATCCAAAAATGACCTGCTGTCATAATTGATCAATTTTTATAGCCTAAAAGGTTCAGTGCCCTATACTGAATATGTCTTTAGCTCATTTAAAAATATTTTTATACTCTATTAATGTATTATTAACATACAAATGTGTATAAGGAAATGTTTGAAACGGAAATTGGGGTGATTTGAAGTTTTGGGATGTATATACAGCATTTTGTGGGGTACAAGTTATCCCAATTCCATTTTCTATAACAATATGCGTTTTAAAAGTTAACTATTGCTAATATCTATCTCTGAAAATAAATTCCATCCAAATCGGATATTGTATAAGATTGCTAGGGGCCAAAAATGTTGCAAAACGGTACAACGTTTTCGAGTTGCGCAAAAATGTAAAATTGGGGTATTTTGTAGCCACACACGAAAGCCATAAAAATGTTATATATACTGTATATTTCTCAAAAGTTCAAATCACCCAAATTTGTGCTTTTAACGTTTCCTTATAGTATACATTTTATAGGTGTATTAAAACATTTGTAAAATCTACAATGATTTTTAAATGACTTAAAAACATATTCAATGTATTGTATATGTGAAATATAGGCCTCCGAACTTTTTCGGTTGAAAAATTACTGACAGCTGGTCATTTTGTATAGTTGAACATATAGACTTCGAACTTTTCCTAACAATCGGCCGAACTATTACTAATTGTCTCAGAATCGTCAGTTGGAACAAGCTGTTGTAGCTAATATGACATGGACAGAATCTCGAATGCGTTTGTTCCAATAGTGAATCTGAACTAGAGCGTACAGGCGGGCGCCTCCAGCCTCGCAATTTTCTGCCCATAGTAATCCGATTTGAACGTTGACCTACCAGTCTCGTCTGACTGCAGATTATTATGTGCCAGTTTGGAGTTCTAAAAATTATAAAACGATAGAAACTCGTAGTTTTTTAAGCATTCTCCGTCAACTGTTTTTACAAATCTGCTCTCTAAAGTAGCCAAAAAGTTGACAAAATTGATTTTTTGTCGATCTTCGAATCGAAATGAAACAAAAAGTATAAATAAATCTATGTGTAGTAATTACTAACAGAGCAGTGAAAACGAAAGCAGTATATAATTAAACAAATCATCAACGTGTTCGTTTCGAACGTTATCCATATCATTCAATTTTAGGCGTCATTATGTGATTTCCCATAATTAGGGCTTTCACACGTTCGTTGAGATTTTCATCTGAGACTGTTGCTCGTTTTTTTAATAAATGACTTTTTTATTAGCAGGGTTGTCGCGGAATCCTGGAAATCATCGGAAAGCCATGGAGTTTTATAAACACATTAAAATCCTGGAAAAATCTTGGAATTTTAGAGAATTTATAAATAAGTCCTAAGATTTTGTCATATAGACCAATCCAAACAAAGTTTTGTTTCAAGTTGATGATCTGCATTGTGAGGTTGATGAGCTAAAGCTGAAGAGAAAAAAGTTGGAGGCTGAAGCAACCAAACATGAGTTGGAAGCTAATTCATTAGCTGAGCAGGCGGAGGATAAGGCGCAGCACATGCTGATAGTTAAATCCAATGCACTGGGAAGGTCGGCTAAAGCCCGGTTCACAATCCTCTGTAAACACAGGCCTGTGTTTTAGGTCTGTGTACACATCTGTGTAATTTTACAGAGGTATATATTAATCGTTTCACAATGTTCTGGTACACAGGCGTGTGTTTTCACACATGCAGTTGTCTAGTTCTATGGCCCCAATTCACCAGGCTAAACCAGCCAGAAATAAATGAGGATTCTAGCGACGGCGACCAATCAAAACATAGCAGCCGCTGTGTACACAGAGCGAGTTGGATAAAATTTAACTCTCATTTTTACATGTAAACACAGGCACACATCTGTGTAATTTTGGTTGCACAGGCCTGTGTTTACAAAGCATTGTGAACCGGACATAAGTGTTAAAATGAAGTTGTGGAATTGGATATACTGTAATTGAGAATAAATTAACAGAAATTAGTAACTAAGATTAATGCATCTGTTTGACATTTGGCATTGCACTTTTAAGATTAAATAGACTGATTCATTTTATACTCATGCTTTTAAATAAACGTCTCATTTTTTCATGAAAAGTAGGATAAACTGAGTGTTAAAAAGTCTCGGAATTTAGTTTTATAAAAGCTGCATGTATCCTGTATTAGGATTTCAGACGTTTACTTATTACATCACGTACTATAATATAATAATAATAAAAGTACGCCAAACCGCCGGTTTTGTTTTTCCAGCGCTCTTCATCGTCAACATGTCCCACACCATTCTGCTCATCCAGCCGTCGGCCAAGAAATCGGACAGTCGCACCTGGTCCGACTACGAGACGGTCAATCAATGCCTGGAGGGTGTGTGCAAGATCTACGAGGAGCACCTGAAGAGGAAGAACCCGAACACCCCTACTATCACCTACGACATCGCCCAATTGTTTGAGTTCATCGATCAGCTGGCCGACCTCTGCTGCCTGGTGTTCTCGCCCCAGACCGGCACCTATGTGCCCCATTCAAAGGAGTGGATCAAGGAGAAGATCTACGTCCTGTTGAGAAAGCAGGCCGGCCAGTAGACAGGCAGCAGTACAGTGGGCGACGCCCAGGCGTCGATCCAAGCCATTGTGTATCTCACTCCTCGTCTCCTCCTGTCCATATACTTCGTTATAGTGTAATAAAACGACAGATAGTCCTGTCAGTTGTAGGGTATCGCTAAACTCCAGGACACCCCCGCCCGCCCCATTGAATAGACGCATCAGGAGTGCCGTAGATCATTTCTCCGCCCTTTAAATGGGGAAGACTGAATGAGTAGCTTGTGCTCCACAGACTCTTGTCAGTGGTTCTCCCGACGCTTTTATATATCAACAGACCATTTATGTGATGTTATATGTATTTAAGGTGTTTGATCTTATTTTTAGACGCGAACCCCGACCTCAGCTCCTATGCAGCCACCATCATGTGTGGGGGTGTCCTGCACCGGCCTGTATTCCCTGGGGCCTCCTACGATTTCTCTTTCCTCTCCTCTCATCTCTCTTTTCCCTTTTCTCCTCACTTTCTATATTTTCTCTTTTCCCATTTGTCTCCAATTCTTTTTTGGGTCTCTCTCTTTTTTCTCGCCATTTTCTTATCTCTGTATCTTCAATCTCTCCTTTTCTCTTTTCTATATTTCCCTCTTTCCTCTCCACTCTTTCTCCTCTCTTCCCTCGTCGTTTTCTCCCTTTTGTGTTCCCCCTTTTCTCTCCTCGTTCTTTCTTCCTTTTTTCTTTTCTTTCATCTCTCGTTTGTTTATCTTATATACTTTCTTCCTCTTTTTCTCTATTTCCTCTCGCTTTTCCCTCCTACTCTTCTCTCTCCTCTGCTCTTCTCTTTCCACTTTTCTGTGTATTTTCTCTTCTTTCTCTTTCCTGCGAAATGTCGATGTGCGGACGCGTCCCTTTGGACAGTAAATTACAACAGTAAACCCACTTCGAGTGGTTAGTGATTGCTATCAACCAGGCCTGCTGCTTTTATTTGTGTCAGGCTGGTTTCTCACTTATACGTGACTGTATTGTTGGCAATTACTAGGCGAAATGGCAATAAAACAAAACTTTCAATTTTTTTGCAAATTATACCGCTTATAGTTGACTGACTCGAATAATGAACGAGATTTAAAGATAAGCAGAAGTGCTAGAACCATTTGACAATTGTTTCACGTAGGAAAAAATTATAAAGAGATATCACCAATTAAAACAAAACGAGAATATTAACATTGATTAAATACGTTAAGTTGGAAAGAAGGTAGACGTCGTTTGATGTCGTTATGTACACCGCCTCCAACACAGATGGGCTAAAATCAGACAGTACTTTCACGGATGATGATCCGAACTCACCTGGATGGCTGTTCATCTTGCCGTGCCAATGTGGAGGACAGATTCACCGCATTCTTAACAGTACTTAGACTGATTTTAACCCATCTGTTTTTGTGAGACCATATTTTCCCCTAAACGTTTTTTATTAATGATAAAATTCTTGCAATATTCTATGTGCTTTCTTTAAAATTTTGTTTGTTTCTACATTGTCGCAGTAAATGAATGTAGGCCAGATTTCATAAAAAGGTAGCCTGTGGATAAAATTATTTTAATAAAAATTGCCGACGCGTTTCGAAGTTAGAACTTCTTTATCAAAGTAGAATAAAAGTAAAATCAAGTTAGAGGAAGACTCCATTCGATAGGTATGTGCATGTAAATGCAAATCAGAGCAAACAGATACAACTAATCACTAGTCTGGATGCAATGGTGCTGCAGAATCACAATCAATTCCGAACAACCAGTGAAAACTACTCATAAGTTCAGATGTAATGAATGGCACGGCGGAATCACGATCGTTAAGCAAGTTAACACTATATTTCTTAGCATCTTTAATGGCGATGGATAGATTTACTATTAGAAATCACACCATAACAATGATAATGTTGGGCTGTTAATTCCAAGCGTACAAAAATTGTAGTATAAATCTATACACTACTTTAAGTAGTACGAGATACCACCATCTGTCAGGATTTTCTGTTTGCTGTAATTATTCTATTCCCCATTGTCTACAGTGGTGTATATTATCCACTATTTCGTTTTGTATTTTGTTGTTAGCCGTTGCTGGTGTTATTATTGGATGAATCTTTTACAATAAAACCATAACGTGTATTGAATCGATTGAGAGTGTTCTTCCTTTTCTCTTCATCTAACCCAAATTTATCTATATCTTCTGTGTGTTGTATAAACCCTTTTTAACTAATCAAACATAGTTCATTTAGTTTTTAAAAAGACATTCGCATCGTTTTAGATTAGAAATATACAAAATAATTATTTTTAACAGTATTGGCATGTTCGACAAGTAATCCACTAGGTAGGATTTGAACCGTCCCCCAATGATCAGGAGTCGAACTACTTTACCACTAGGCTACAAGATAGTTTATTGAACATTATGGTTGCGCTCTAAATTATGGCTTACAGCTGTAAGCAATCTAGTGATTAGGTATAGAGGTCTAACGAGGGGCAACAACCTCGAAATCGGTCTGTTGGTTGATTGCTTGTCGAACATGCCATTTCTGTTAACAAATTTCAAAAGTCCATTGCATACTTCTATAAGAGTAGTATAAATAGCCGCGGTGGTGTAGTGGTAACGCGCTTGATACAAAAAAACGAGGTTTACTGATTCGATTCTCAGCTAGGTCAGCCTTCAATGATTAATTTCAGCGGCTGTTCAAAAACTAGGTGAGTGGAAGCGGGCTCACGCTTGGAGACTCGGCAGATGGCAATAGACCGACATTCTGGCGGCAGCTCCTAGGCACCTCACGTAAAACGGTAGGGGACATCGGCCTCCAGTTAGTTGAGGCACCGCGGTTCGTTGAGCCGAGTGGCGCCCCACACGAACTGATTTAGCCTATACAGTATTCTTCTCTTATGGATTCAACATGGGAGAAGAAGCCTACGGCCCCATTATTGCGAAACAAAATTCTATAAAATAAGGTATGCCAAAGTGAACTTACCAATTGTTTGAGGACGCATTTTTAGGGAAGGTTCTAATTTTTTTAAATTGATAACATTTCACCCAAACATATTGGCCATTATGAAGAGGTAGCGAGGGAAGAGAGACCAAAAAATGTTTATACAAGGATTCTAACTAGGGTTAAATTGGCCGTTTAAAATCTATTGAGAACAGGTCACAATTCTCGCTCATGAAACTGACCGGGTTAACCTGATTGAGAGCATTGTCAACTATTCGGAGGTGTCTATAATTGTGGGTATGATAGCTGTGATCAGCTACGTTCCCTAATTCAACAATAATAAAAACTTACCAGTCTCACCAAAATAGCATAAACCTCAGGACCGAGAAGGAATTTTGTAGACGCCGGCAGAAAGCTTGGTTAAAAGAATTTATTTTGATGAAAAAGGAATTTAAATTATGGAGATATTAAAAACAAACTTAGTGTTAAAGGAATGAAGATTTATTTTTTTGTACGGGAAAGAACAGAATTCAGGTAGGGTTAGCCTATAGAAGTTTTCTTTAGAAAGAATTGCCCTCTTGTTCTGTCTCTGGATCCATAAACCGCAATTGCTGTGCACTTTTTCAGATGTAAAACCTTTTGAAGCACACCTACTTAAACACTGACAATTTACCTTATACACGATCATTCAACGATGCAAAATTCGACGCCATTTTTGTTGACATCACCTTATTGGTGAGATATCCATCGACAATATAGTAGCTTTCTATACAATTTGGTGACCATTTCGATTGCTCTAAAATGCCAACTTCGTTTGAAATATCGACATGTTAATCCCATGTTGTGTTCAGTTAGTTCGCTCACCCTTGATGAAAGTGGAAATGAAAGAATAGTCAGGGAGACATCGTGAAAGTAGGTCGGGTGATGAAGGCATTCCTAGCCCGATCTTAGCAGGCATTCGCTCAGATTGTGCGTTGACGGTGCGACTCAGCATTGTCTTGAAGGATGGTGACTTCTGATCCGGCCAAGTCTGGTCGCCTCACGTGATTTGGTGATGTCAATGCCATCAACGCAGCATATCAACAGTGTCTCAGTGACCTGTCCAAGAGTGGGTTACAGGAGGCAATCCACGGCCTAATTCCTGTTGGGAAAATCTTTTTTTGCGAGAAACGGTGACTATTGTCGTGTTGCTTTGTTTTTTTCGCACTTATTTTCTTCAATGTATAGATAAACTCTTGATGACCGAATTCATCCTAGTGAGTCTATGGAATGGAAGAGTAAATAACCTGTATAATACTTCCACACCACTTTCGATTAGTAATCGCAGTTGTCATTTTTACAGTGCTGCGTCATGACAGAGGAAGTCAATGAAACGAGGCAAGACGTCGATGCCGCTTTGGATCCGTCATATTTTGAAATTAAAAATCCATTTCAAAGTATGTTTTAACGCCTTATTTTACGGTAGCTACCATTTTTCTATATTTGTCGAGTTGAGTTTCCTAAATAGAATGCTGAACATCGCTAATAGGAATTCGAATATTCCGAAACGAAATATGATTATAGTATATACCGGGTGATTCATAATTATTAACACAAACTAAATCCTTAGTATTAAGTTATTACACAACATTTATCATCCAAA
>JAUYWV010126491.1:0-11399 GCA_032274565.1 Nematoplana nigrocapitula
TTTCGTCAATAGATTTTTTTCACAGGCGCTCAATTTCATCGATACAGCCTATATATACATTTTACGAGTTTAGCAAATAGATTCCTATACTGTCGAATAAGAAGCGTGCAGAGATCTGTCCCCTACATCTAAATATAGGCTTGGCTTTGGTAAAGGGAAAAATTAAGCAAAATTTATTTCCGTACTCCCTAATATACTGTACCAACGCTACTCATGCAACTCATCTTTTTTGCCATTATATCATTACCGAAACTGTTTTTTTCTTCAGTTTTTTCCCTTATTGACATGCCACAGATTCGTCCTTTCATCGTTTAGCATATCATGTTTAAGAATTGTTTGGACGTAATTTAACTAAAATCATTTATGCAATTTTTGTCACCATCTTTAAATATTGGTGCTATTAATAGCGTCTGTTAGACTATCAAATGGCGCGTTTGGCGGCTGATACTCTGCCAAATCTCGCGAATTTTATTCTTCAGTTCGTCTAGTGTGTCATACTGTTCTCGCGACAGACATTCCTTCTCTATGCCAAGGAAAGCGGCTTACTCGGGACGACTATAGGAACAGCCTTATTGTGAGAAATATTGTCATTGAATACGCTTATTAATGTATGTTAACACGCGAAATATAAAATTATGATAAAATTTATATTTCTATATATTCGATTTTTGAATTTTGAAAAATATAATTTTAAATTCAATTTTTACGTTATGAGTTTCAATGTGCTTTCTATGTAATAGTGATAATTAATAGAAAACATTCTTACGTTTCGTTTGGTGTGATTTTTATCTAATTTGATAAACAGAATAATATTTTATAACGATTTATATTTAAGGGTCATAATTAATTCAGCCGCACAATGTACGAGTTTGAGCGTTGGCATTCGTGAACATGTTCAGTTTGACAGGAACTAAAAGAAATAGGCTTAGCTTTAAATTGGGCACAATGTTCCCTGAACGTGATGGATTTCCTGTGCTATTTGTCAAATGAGCATAATTACATAATGTATGCCAATGGCATGATCACGAGTTGTCCCATTGTATTTTGGTGATTTTGAAACAATCAATTAAATATTGATGGTAATTTGCCTGAGATAATTACCTAACCAAAGCATTGGCAACTCTGTTTTTGTTTGAAGTAAATTATTATCAGTTGTCATAATAACAGATTATAGTAAAGCTTATGTTAACTCCTCCATGTTTGCACACCGTTCTGTTGTAGGCCGCCGTTCGACTGATTCACAACACTGTCAACGTATTTGACGTCTGGTGCGAGAGTGCCCCCTGGTCCACGGCCACCAATCAGGCCATTCTGCACATCAAACGTGGCGAGGAAGTGTGGCTGGAGTTCCGCAAGGGAGCGCATCATCTCCACGGCTATATGTACAGCACCTTTTCCGGCTATCTGCTATTCGAGATGGACTGACTATGATGTATTCAAGTTTTGATAATTTTGATTTTACAGTAGAATCCCTACGAAACCGACCGCTGATATTCCTTTGTCCGACTAAAATCATTGAATGCAGGTATATATGAATTTTCCGTTTACTACACAGGTGACAAAGGTGACATGCAAAACAATGGCGTATATTGCGGAAGATGATAGAGATATTTCTGTACTTTTTCCTGGTTTTTCGCATCTATTTTATTTAGCTGTTCGTTTGAAAGAAATTAAAATTAAAATTCACACAAAACCTGGCTTTATTCATAACGAAATAACACGTGTTAATTATGAACTACATATTACAGTTGCAGGCCACTGAAATGAGAACGAACTTCACTTATATTTGATCTACATAGTAAAGAAAATGGCTTGTTTAGGGTACGAATACATATCGTAGCTTTTCCTTACATCCTTTACAACACATGTGATCCACAAATTCAGATCAAATCCGTGCTGTGTCATCGTTCACACTCAATTTATGAAGGTGTGAACAATCTTGGAGTCAACATTACAACAACTGGGGAAGTGAGATAACAAGTACAAATCAATTGACTAAGTCTGATTTAACGATGTGCTTCGGAAGTAAGCTGTAGGCTGAAACGATTTATGTGTAACGCGAGAGAATATTTTTTATATCAGTGCAAAAATGGTTTGTATTTTCGTCATCGTAAATAATAATCTATTTCTTTTATTTCTAAGTCACTAAAAAACAGGAAAATTGTAAATAGCACATATAGCTACACGTGATCCAGGTTAAACGTTTCACCACTCGTGATTCATGTCAACATTCGGCCTTCGGCATCCATCGTGATTTGTGCAGTTAAGGTCAACTTATTTGCCCAGGGGCCTACGATGATGCTGCTAACAAGTGACCCTGGAGTATCAATTTTAATCAAACTCTACTACCAAGTCTCATGTATCTGTATACTTTTGATAATGCAGCATTGATGCGTCGCGATGGCTTTGCTTTGATTGTTTGTTTGAGGGGGAAAGAAACTATTTTATTTTTCAAAATATATCGTTTGTATACACTGACTCCCATAGACACAGATAAACGTATGTATATCCGTTTGTGGGTCTACATACTCAAAATGTGTATATATGTTTAAATTGAACTACGTCTATTTGTACTTCAATTCTATGCATTATCAGCGTCAGTTCTTACTGTTGTCTTGTCTGTCAATTTTTCTGTTTCATTGGTTGTATTGTTTTTCTTCGTCTAGATTCATTGTCTAAATAAAATAAAATATTTATATGTAGTTCTGTTTTTACTTTTAACAATTAAATGATTTTACAGGTATTCGAAAAGTATTCCTAGGTAGCATGTTCCAACGTATATCGCTAAGATTGTGTACAATGTGCTATGTGGTTCGAATTGGACCATCAGCAAATTTCTATGTATGCTCGGCTGCAATTCCTATGGGAAAATGGTGTGACTATACATTTCAGTTCTAGACCGTAGTCAACCATTGAAAAGATACGGCAAAATATATCTGGCATGCATAACGTCTTGGCACTTCTTTTCTTATATATAATGTTTCATATACATTAGGAGCAGCTAGATTTACGAGTATTTTCACTGCTAATTTTAAGTACCTCAACCTCTCCCTAAATGTGGGGGCAAGTATGAGCAAACAGTCCTACTAGCTGGCATATTTTCTTTTACCCCTGCCGCGCTTCGACCAGAGAGAGGTGGTTTTTCTCTGGCCCCGACCAACAATGGCCATTGTTCGACGGCGCCCACTCTTTTGTAGGTAAATCACAAGTGCTGCATTGCACTGAACCCCTCGTCCTCGTCCGCGATCCTGTAGTGTGATGCAGATTGTCGCTATTTTACTGGCTAGAGAACCATTCTGATTGATCAACTAAATTTAGCTCCCTGCATTATAATCAATACATTTTAAGAGCTCTTATTTAAGAGCACATAGTTAGCAGTGTTTTATGAAACAGACTTTAAGAGAACAGCTATTTATCTGCTAGTAACTCCTAGATTTACTAGCTCCTAACTGCTAAGGTTTATTAAACAGGCCCCTGGTCTCTTTCTCACTAACTTGACCACCTTAGTCACATTGATCACCACTTCCTTGATGTTAACTATCTGCATTGATACCGGATGCTGTTCGAAATCTCTCTACCTCCAAACACTTTCCCTGATCTCTCTACAATGAATGGGAACATTTATGTATTTATTCAAGAACCCTCCAGATTATTTCACTTTCACAATTTTGACGTGATTTGTCGAATCTTTACATGAATATTAATCATTACTGGGCACCCCTAATCCTCTTCTAATCTTACCCAAAACCAGATGATCGTCCTTCAGTTCACTCTATAAATAGACACAACCTGACGCTCTGTGCTCTAAGAGAGAATGTTTGACTTGTTTTAGATCGATAATACCAGTAAGAAAACATAGAGCAAGTGAACAGCAAGGAGATCGCGATATTCCAAGCCACCTCACGACACCTGACTTAGGCGTATTTTGTGCTGATAACTTTGGAAATAATTATTAGTTTATTGCTAATAACTAAACCTGGGTGATTATTATAATTAGGATTAATTGGTGCAAGTCGACATTCTGTGCTCCTGGCACAATTATTTTGTCTGCAGTGACGGGAACCTGTGAGGTAGCGTGTAATTCTGTCATTCGTGAGTTCTTCGAGGCTTTATCTAAAAAAATCAATAGTTCTCCATTTCCGTATCTTTAAAGTACACTAAGTGTACTACACTTTGTGTGTTATATTTGGCAATCCGTAAAATGATTTTATCTCTCTAACTAGACCAGTGTTGACAAAAAAAACACCTACGAGTTTTACAATTTGCTTTGAAGAAAACCGTTAATCCGGTTTCCGACAAATAGGCAGGATCAGATACCGGCAGAAACGGCGTTCTATCCAGTATAACCACACACGTTATGTGATCTGATTAATCATTTCACTCCATTCCCGTAATTTCAAATTCAAAACACCCCAATATCTATTTATAGTTTTTTATAGTTGTTGTAGCTGCAGCAGTGGACAAGGTGTGACGTCTGGGATGACGTAGCCAGACGATTTCTGATTAGTTAATCGCAGACAGTGAGAGTATAACAGCGTTGACAAAGCTGAAGATATGCGGAGTGACAGAAACATCACGTTCAGATCAAAGATCCGACTAATACGTTCATCATGGTCATATTTCTTAAGAAGACATAGACCCTGATAGTACAGTAGATCTAGAGAGGGGCACTCTGGTCACAGAGATGAGATGCATCCGAAAACATCTTGGCATATTTTATTAAGATCGAATCACCAATAATGAAGTGAGAGAACATTCAGGCAAGCCATGTGCTCCTAGAAGATCTCCAAACCGCAGTGAGAAGATGCAAATTGAAATGGTCCGGACAAGTCTCACGACTTACCAGGACAATGGACGGTGCAAAGAAATAGAAGGAGGAGAAACAGACAAAGGAAGCGTTGGGAGGACAACATATCGCAATGAAGAGGTCAGAAGCAGAGTGACGCCTTGAGGTTGTCCGAAGACAGAGAGATATGGTTGTGAGGTTATTCGTGGCGCCCCCTACTAAGTAAAGAATTTCCAGTTTATCTATTGAACCGCATCTACATTATCCTCATGCAGCTCTTTTACGCATATCTCGCATTGGACAGACAATTCAGAGGCACAAATAATGATTAACGCTTGTCAAAACACGTGTTATTGGTAGATAATAGTTAGTAAATATTGTTGTGAATTTTGAAAGTAGAGAGTATAATGTATATACTTCGCTGGTATAGATGGTTCAAACATTCAAGATATTATTATATTTAAAAAAGAATATCACTATAGCAACATCATAATCTACTGATGAACTCAGTGATAGTGGTTTTTTCATGAAACCACGTCGGGAATAAGGGATTATGGATTTTTAGAAAACGTTTGATGGTGGACAAGATCAAATGAATGTTTGAGAACTTGAATCCCATTAGACTCCTACCAGCTTTACCTGCGTAAACCTGAACAGATCTACAGTACTACATGAAATTATATATGTAGAAATGAACTCCCAGGAGCGTTAAAATAAATTTTATGTATAAACCACTAACGTGGTGTTCGTCATACCCGTTGCAAATAGGTTTGGGTTGAAGATATTGGATTTGATCACCCTCTGATTATAATTTGCGAATACACTCTTTCCTATAAACTGGATTCGCTTGTGTTTGATCTTGTAGCGGCCGGTGTATGTTTCTTGCGCGATGGCAGCCAGCCGCTGCGAGCGTCACTCACTAAGCTCAGTTGCTTTTTGTTTTTCGCCAAGCTGTTTGTACCTGTATATAACTCTCGCTTGCATATACCCACAAATATACGTTTTCTGTTAGCGAGAGCGAATTCTCTCTCGTCGTCTCGCTACATTGGTGAGCCCGACGCGATTCTCCGGACGTCGGGGGGGGGGGGGGAGATTCCCTCGGGCCGTCGAGATCACAACAAGGAAGCATCTTTTCGCTTCAAACGAACGCAGCGCGGACGCCAGGAACTCTTGCTGACAACGAGTCAGCTCGCCTGGCGCCCCCTCGCCTTCGACGACGCCGACATCTTCTCGCAACATTGGTGAATCCGACGGGCCGGCGGTGCCGTTGCCACTGCCGAGTGCTTTACAACACGGAAGCAGTCGCCCATTCGGTGTCGAGTCAACCACAGCATGCAGTCGCCCCTCCGGCCGTCGAGAAAACCCTTCCGACCGTCGACTCACAGACGGCGCCAGGAAGTCCTTCCGACCGTCGACACGACTAGAAGCCTTCCGACCATCGACTCACTGATGGGCGTACGTCTCCTGGTAGCGTTTCGCTGGGGGAAGCTGTGTAGCGGCCGGTCGCTACAAGTATCGCTCACGCCACCTATCGACCCTCGGTGTGTGTTGCTTGCGCGATGGCAGCCGGCCGCTACGAGGGTCGCTCACTAAACTCTGTTGCTTTCTGTTTTTCGCCAAGCTGTTTGTACCTGTATATAACTCTCGCTTGTACATACACAGAAATACACGTTTTCTGTTAGCAAGAGCGACTTCTCTCTCTCTCTCTTCGTCGTCTCGCTACAGTATAAACTTTAGCAATCTTTATGACCGGTATTAGCTTATTACCGCTTTCTGGGCTGATGAACTTTATGCCTGGTAATAAAAATCTATTTTAGTTACATTTTATAACTGGTAAAAGTCATTATCGCTGTCTGGAACCAGACCATACTGTAGCGGTTTAAATGTAAAATTAATTATAAGAACGCATTTGATTGCAAATGCGAAAAAACCTAAGACTACTCTCTCGTTTCTACACTCTTTAGAGACGGACATCATAGAGCCCAGCGTCCGAAAAGCATTGAGACAAATTAAGACTATCGGTCATTTTGTAAAACTCAATAAATTAGTACCTACAAAATTGCTTTTCTCTAAACGGACGGGAGTACATTTTAATGGTAAACTCGAAGGGTAAAATAAGTAGATGATATTACAGTACTTGAGTCCCCCTTGAGCGACTATCTCCTTCCCTGATAGTGCGCTGTATATTCTGGTGTATTATCGGTTGTAGTAATAACTGACAGTCACTGCATATCTTTAGAAAACACTATAACGACACTGTAACGCCTGATCTCATTAGGGAGCTGTCTTTCGCAACCCTACTCTACTCTATAATCAAAGCCAGTAGTAGTACTCTGAAACTGGTAGTTGGTGGTGATTTTATTATAACAAATAATGTCGCGGAATTGCCGGGAGTTGTCGGAAGGGGGGGCACAGAGCCTCGACAATAAGAAGTACTGTTTGTTCGCTTCCACCTCATTCCATGTGAATATAATTAATTTACTCAACTGTGATATTTTGGTGTCGACTACACAGTTGACCTGTATATGATCTGCCTGGGGGAGCAATTCTGGTCGGACCCAGTATCCACAGCCTCATTTATTGCCTCCCGCCTCCCAGTTCAACCTACAGTATGATCTGCCTGGCGTCATCAATGGATCGGTAACCGGGATCCAAACAAATTTCGCTCGTTACGCAATAACTTTGCTCGTTGAAGCAATAACAGCACGTGCGTTCGCTCTCGTTCTCCGCGCTACATAGTTTTTTATGCAGTTAGACTGTCTGTCGCGCGGATCAATATTACCTGACGTCATCATTGTTGCAATTAGCCCTAATTTATTATTTTTCCGGCGGAATAGCACACTACTTGTGATTAATATACATAGGATATAGTATGAAATGTTTGCAAAACTTTGTAATTAGCAGCCTCAATGACCCAAATAGGTGCCATGTTGCACCTAGTCAATCCAAAGGTGGAGGAAATCGCGGAGACACACAATTAATTTTTGCAAAGGTGTTCCTGTTTCACTTTCCGAGGAGTATATGTGCGCTTGCTTGGAGGTGGAAACTGTGAAGTTTTGGACATTTTCATAAATAAAAGTTTGGTTGGTATTACTAACGGCGATCGCACTTTAAAATTCTTTAAAAAATGGGCATTTAAAAAGGGAACACTATAAAGTGGTAAGTAAAACATTTCCCGATTTTTCTATTGATCAGGTAAAGACATGTTGATATAATGTTTCATGTAATTTACGCAAGTAATATATACTGTAGCTTATTAGAAGTACAAAAGTTACAGATTTTTACGAATTAGCATGTTGGCACAATTGGTAGTTAACATAACCGATAAAAATTCCGGCTAAAATTATAGCGGACATACCGTACAAGTTCCGAAAAATAACCTGAATTCTCTAAACCGGTCATCGCTAAAGATCAGTTATCTAATTAAAAGCTTCCCATAGAGAGATTCTAAAGAGTAGTTCATCCTAATCTATCTCTATCGCAAAAGTCAGAACCTTTAATTGGGAGATCAGCCAAACGTCTGTCAGTGGAAGAATGGCATGCTGTAGAGCACAGCACGCAAGATTAAAAACAGTTAGGGTCATGTTCTAGAATAAGAGCATCAGTTTCTATCTCCTAGTTACAAGAATGTTGATAAATGTTTTTCCAAATATTGTATTACGTACTACCGTTAAAGTTTTTGAACAATATTTAAAATCAAACTTCCGAGTAAACAGAGATACATCAGAGAAGCTACAAAGCAAAGTAAAAAGAGAGACAAGAGACAGAAAAAGAGAAAGTTATGGGAGGTTCAGAACATAGAGTGAGTAAATACAGAGCTGGTTCATCACTTCAAAATTAATGTCCATGTACTCTATGTAGATAAACTTTTTATTTCATATGACTTATTAAAATACTCTAAAGATGGTAGTAATAATTCTAAACTCCTATAAACATTTTATTGAACATTTCCAAAATATACTACTAACTAATCATCGCGTTTGTAAGTAGTACATAAATATTTGTTCATTTTCACTCAGAAACTATTTTTTCATTAACAAAGAGAATGAAAAAGCACAACGCGCTCAAGTTGAGTATCAGAGGCTATGCAGCGTGTTTTCGGCATAAGTTTAACCGCGGCTGCACGGAGGCAGTCTCTCATCCAGGGAAAGCAGCACTTTGCCTGCCGGAGCAGGACACGCCGCCACGAGAAGACGGCTGCATGGGGCAGTCCCTCATCCAGGGAAAGCAGCACTTTGCTTGCCGGAGCAAAACATCCCCGCCACGAGAAGGCGGCTGCATGGGAGTAGTCTCTCATCCAGGGAAAGCAGCACTTTGTCTGCCGGAGCAGGAACATCCCCGCCACAAGAATGCGACTGCATGGGGGTCTGGCAGACGATGTTGTGGCTTGGCTCGAGAAAAACCTGGTTACCGGTAAACTTTACAAATTTTGACCATTAGTAGTGTCCGTTTTCAGCACAAATTTGGTTTTCACCTGGGAATGACCCCCTAGCCTGTCTGTAAATTTAAGACGACGGCTACCCAAGCAGTTGCCGAGAATATGTCATTAGGGAAAGGCAGTTAACAGTACATCGTCGTACAATTAGCAGCTGGAAATACCCCATGACACAGTGCCATATACGGCATGTGGACTAATCGTAAAAAAACACTTTAATAAATATAGAAGAAAGAGGGACAGATAAATTATTTCTTTAAAAATGTCAGTCTATCTGGAAACAGTAGGCGGCGTCGTAATGCGAAATATATCGCGACCAGTTTGACATCGTTTTATGAACTGCATAATTTAACAACAAGAATTTATAAAAACTGCTGACTTAGTTTACCACTCTATAACTATTCTAATTGGATTTTCCATACGTCTACAGTACATATCATCCGGGACAGTTTTTTCAATATTGACGAAAATCAACCTGGAAGTTTAAATGGGGTGTTGGACATCTGTTATTTTTTTATGGTTACAAAATAATCTCTAGAGAAAACTATCCCGCATTATCAGGTTATAACAACTTTGAGCAGAGTTTATCAAATCAATAGTCGGAACAACCAACACGATAAACAGTAATTTGACCGACTGTGGTGGTGCTAAAATTCTGGATAAGTCTTACTGAAGCTGGTGTTTAAACACTGTTCCTGTCAAAGTTGTTCTGAGAATTATCACAATTTGATAGTAGTAGGGATTTTGCAGCCTTCATCTCACCTAAAGATTGTAATATGACGTCATAAGAAGGTCAGTCAAACATGACAATACACCCACGCAGTTTCGGTTTTGTAAAGGGGAGAGAATTCCCATGACCTTGACCTTTTTATCACGTGGCGCGCTCTGATTGGGTGACTTCGAGGATACATGAAGATGAGGGATGACTGATGAAGTGGTAAGAGCAAAAGATGTAAATAAATAGGAAAAGCATTTATATAGAGGGATAACTGAAGAGCAAGTATTCAAAATGGAGACCATAAAAGGTTTAACTGAGAGAACAGCTAACGGCAGACGATCCTGAAGAGAGGGCGATTGTAACGATCTGCGAAAGCATGTCTCGGAACCACAGGAAACTACGTATGAGATAGAGAATTGGGCTGTGAACAAAGCTGAGGAAATCTTTGAATGAAGCATAGAGACGCACGTCAGAGAACACAGGTTTAGGAACGTTTCTGTTGAAACCGGGAGAGACTTTCAAGAGTTACAGAAGATGCTGTCAACTTTTGCGATGGTCACATTTAAATCGATTGTCCGATACATTTCAATTTGTTTGAGTAAAGATATCAAAGATGGCTAAATAAATCAACTAACCTGTTGATAATTATCATAATCCTCATTGTCATATGCAATAATATCATGATCAAATCGTCAAATTCACCATGAATATTTATCATCAACATGTTCAAAATCGTCAACTTTATCAATACCATAATGATCTTCTTTAGCACCATAAACAACAATCATTATTGTCGTCATCATGATCATGACATTATATTTAACAAAATTATGACCAAACCATTTACTTGATCAATACCAACAACGTTGTCGTCATAGGGGGGTGGTCAGCAGCATATATGAACTCCCATAGACACGTGGAGCGTGGACAAAAAGAGTGTTCTTTTTATTGAGTGCAGATTCAGGGAAATACAATAACAGGGCTATAAGAGGTGTTGTTGTTGTGGGATGGCATCAGGCGGCACCCCCGTCAGAGGAGCCGGAGCTCCCGCAGGTACGAGGCCACCGCCACGGGATCCTCCGTCTGCACAGACAAAGGCGGGACCACCGCCCCAAACGCGCGCAGCCGCGGGTTTAGGTGAGCAGGGCATACGTGGAGCCAGTGCTCCAGGGTCTGCTCATCCTCACCACAGTGTGGACATGTCGGATTCAAATCTGGGTCTATACTGGCTCGGTACGTTGCTAACACTCTATAGTGCCCGCTCATCAGTCGCGCAATCGCCGTCTCGGCTTGACGGGATAGGCCGCCCGCCTGCTTGCTTGTGCACAGTCGAGTAAACTCGGCGAGTACGCTCATGTACCTGAATGGATCTTTGGTTTCCCTCTTAATGAGAGCCCTAGCCGCCCTGAAGGACACTGGGACAGAGTCCTGGGAGCCATCAACGTTCCGCGGGTGGCTCG
>JAUYWV010126502.1:0-11398 GCA_032274565.1 Nematoplana nigrocapitula
CGCCAACTGAGGGTGGGACACTCCCCCCTGACCGCCGGCTACCTGGCCCGCATCGACAACACCAAGAGCGCCATCTGTCCCCGCTGCCGCACGGCCGAGGACACGATCGAGCACCTCCTCCTTTCCTGCCCCAATCTTGCGCCCCGCCCCGGACACGGCTTCTGGGTCCGGCCCCCGATCTCTCGGTTATCCAGGGAAGTCCCGCCCATGTGAGGGACTTCCTTCGTGTGGTTGGGCTGCTCGGGCGGCCCCTGAATGACGCGGCCGGCATTACCAACCAACCAAAAGAAGGGAAGGAGGTGAACAAAGAGATTAAAGAAAAGGAAATTGAGAAGAAATATTTCGAGCAAGACGCTGTTCGTTAGGCAAAGTAAACGAAGAAGACAAATGAAGTGGGAGGGAATAATGAAAGGAAGAGGAGAAGGAGGACAAATTGGATTTGCGAGGAAACCCTGATGAGACGAAAGAGAAAGAAACTCAGTATGCAGTTGCCCCTCTTCCCCGATGCCATTGGTCTGCATAACAGAGAGACGATCGAGAATTAATAAGACAAATACGCGGGTAACAGGAGAGTGAAGCTTAGCGGACGGGTAAATGTGAACTGGTTCCCGCAGGAATAGAGCAGCAAGATTGGTTTAGCAGATCTTCTGCTTATTGAGTTTACAGCATCATTTAGAATCCTTGTGTATATTCACATTGAATTTCCCCCCAATGGCAACGTGGGCGTTGTTTGTATAAATTTATCGCACTGTGGAGATCAGCTGATGCTCTCAAAGCAAAGCGGCGGCGAAGAGGGAGAGAAACCGAAAGCGAGGAGCAGGAGGGGAAGAAGTTCAGATCTCTGCGTTGGATTTCCCCAAACGAGGTCAATTAGGAGGTTTTCCACTCGGATGAATTGAGGCGGTGATTCCCGCCACTCCGAGTTTGTCTCTGTGCTTTATTAATTAAAACAAATATTTGGTTGATTTATCCTTCCACATATGCGTGCTTTCGGTTTCAGCAATACCAGCACAATTACAGACCAACTAGCGAAAATACTCTACTTTTTGCGAGTGGTAGACGATTAGGCATTTCTAGTACACTGTCCCGCTCTTTCTCAAACCAGAAAACTTTGTTTATTACCATCTAACTGAAGAGCTCAGCAAGGTCCTCATGCAGCCGTCTTCTCGTGGCTGGGGTGTCCTGCTCCGTCAGGTGCAGTGCTGCATTCCCTAGGACCTCCTACGCTTTCTCTCTCTCTCTCTCTCTTTACCTCTCGTTTTCCTCTCTCTTTCGTCCCGCTTTCCCCTAACCCTGTCTCTTTTCTCTTTTATATTTATCTTTCTCTCCTATCACTCTCCTTTCTCTTCCTCTCCCTTTGCTCTCTTTCTCTCTCTCTCTCTCTCTCTCTCTCTCTCTCCTTTTCCTCTCTCTTTGTCCCTCTGTCTTTCGTCTCGCTTTCCCCTCACTCTCTTTCTCCTATCTTCTATCTATTTTTTTCTCTCTCTCTGTCTTTTATGTCTATCTTTCCTCTCTCTCTTTCTCTCTCTCTCTTCTCTATATATTTCTCTCTTATTCCTCCGGGAATTCAGAGCTCTGACCCATCCCGTCGACCTGGCATCACAATGAAAAAATACATAGAAAACCGATTCCAGCAAGGTTTGAACAGTCATCCGACCCATGGACAACGTAAACAAGAGATCTCAGCCCGGCAAAGGCATACAAGTCGAGGTTAACAGCATCTCACACAAAGTAGACAGCCCGAGCATTTGTTAAGTAATTCACCAGCGTCAGTCTGCTAAAAGGAAACCCCACTATAGTGATCAGAAAGTAGAAAACAAATGTCAAGCCCACCTCCACGGACTCCAAGCCCAGTGTTGAAAGACCTAACAGCGGCGCAGAAAAGTGAGAGACGGCCTACTCTTGCAAAAACGCTCCGAAACCTTCATCACATAAGTAAGAAGTGCATCCAGACCCGCATGCAAAAGATCCCCAGTCACAATAAGATACACGCAGATCTCCCATCGCATGCTCCACTACCAGAAGGGAGATTAAGGCAAGAAGATCCGCGAAACGTAGAGAATAGTGGCAGCTGCAAATCTGCCAGGGGCAAAGGGTAAGGCGCTCTACGACCTCAAATCCCTGGACCACAGGGAAATCTCCCCTGTGCACAGATTAGCGAGGTCAATAACATGTCTCGTTCTTGTTGTTACTGGTGGTTTTATGAAGATAACATGTTAGAAAATTCACGATATTTGACATTAGTTTTTGTTTTACAAGTGATGCTTAACTTTCTGCGAATATTTTCTGTTGATCAGAAATATCCCTTTGTTTGTTTGTGTTTTACTGGCAGGTCGGTGCCAGAGTGCGTCTCTCGCCTTCCCAATTGGTGCTGTGGGGAGGCGAGGATCAGGAGGTTCTCGTCCGCTACCCGTGTACAGTGCATTCCCGATCGCTGGGATCGGCGGGATTCGATGACCCCACTAGCAATTCCAATCTTAGGAGTCCTCTGAAAGGTGGGCATGGATTTTACGTCGATAGTTTTCTAATGAGAGAACTTTGATATATCAATGAACTGGTTATTTAGTTATGTCGTT
The DNA here is from genome assembly GCA_032274565.1 of Nematoplana nigrocapitula. Lineage (NCBI taxonomy): Eukaryota > Metazoa > Platyhelminthes > Proseriata > Nematoplanidae > Nematoplana > Nematoplana nigrocapitula. Next base: position 2,577 of record JAUYWV010126502.1, read on the forward strand.
AGTTGTTTAGATATTTAGTTATAGGTTATTTAGTGATTTAGTTAGTTATTTAGTTATTTAGTTATTAAGTAATTCAGTTATTACGATATGAAGTGATTTAGTTATTAAGTTATTTAGTTATTACGATATGATGTGATTTAGTTATTAAGTTATTTAGTTATTTCGTTATTTAATTATTTAGTGATTTAGTTATTTTGTTATTTAGTTATTTAGTGATTTAGTTATTTTGTTATTTAATTATTTAGTGATTTAGTTATTTTGTTATTTAGTGATTTAGTTATTTAGTTAGTTATGTAGTTAGGTATTTAGTTCGTTATTTAGATATTTAGTTATAAGTTATTAAGTGAATTAGTTAGTTAGTTAGTTAGTTATGTAGTTAGGTATTTAGTTCGTTATTTAGATATTTAGATATAAGTTATTAAGTGAATTAGTTAGTTATTTAGTTATTAAGTAATTTAGTTATTTAGTTATTGAAATATGAAGTGAATTAGTTATGAAGTTATTTAGATATTTTGTTATTTTGTTATCTAGTTATTTAGATATTTAGTTATTAAGTGAATTAGTTATTTAGTTATTATAATATAAAGTGATTTAGTTATTAAGTTATTTAGTTATTTAGTTACTTACTTTTTGGTTATTAAGTTAGTTAGTTATTTAGTTATTGCATATTGGTTTTTAAATAAAAAAGTAATAGGTTATATTAATCGACGGAATTTTTATTTTTGTTACAGTGGCAACACTGTGCATAGTCAAACGGGAGTAGATTTGGATTGGGGTAGTTAGTAAGGGTTTGTGTTGTTGAAGAGGAAAGTAATCTTATCGATCTGGCCTGTCCATCTCAGGTTGCCATTGAAAGGAAATAGTTAGAATTTTTAACCCAGACTTAGACTATATAGCTGAACCTTTTCTTCGAGTATCATATAAAATTATGTCTTTCCACGGAGTTCCCTGAGACTAACGATGGATTCTTTTCTCTACCAACTGTATATGAGTTGCTATCAGTTCCACGTTGATCTTGCTCCTTTGTACATACATGCCTTCTCTGGCTATATTTCCTATATCGCTTCGTCAACTGGACTCAATCGTGTAAGCACTAATTGTTTTTCTGACTCCCAGGTAGGCGGCGAGGAAGATGTAATCTTCTCTCTTTTTTATTTATTCGATTTCGGCCTTCTGGTTTCATTGCGTTTCTTGGCGCTTTTGCATCACTTAAGTGTCATATAGTTGTAAGAAATTAGGATATCAATTAAAAAGTGACTACTGGCAAATAGATGATACATTTACGTGAAAATGTGCATCTAACGTTCAAATTTATTTATTAACTGGAATAGTTAGTTGGATTCTTATTGGTGGATGCTGTGTCCAGGTCCGGGCCTTCTGCGTCAACCCCTCGTAGATCCTTCCCTGGGTCGGCCCCGCGGATGCCGAGCCCACATCACTCTGGGCTGTGCGGTTGGCGTGAGTCCGGTCCAGGCCGGGCTGGACCTCTTGGATATCGTTGACCTTGAGATGCGCGGTGGGCCGGGCGAGGACGCCTGGTGTGCGGCGGTCTGCGGCGGGATTGTCCAATATCTGGGCAAAGGTCGTTTCGTAGTCAAATTGAGCTCGCCAATCACAGTGGACGCCGTCTTTACCGGGTGCTATTGACCGCGTTCACGTTCTCGCGCTACGTGACCGTTGTCATCTGTAATTGTTGTTGCATATCTACACTACTCGAGCGAGGAGTAGGAGTTGTATCATCTCATCGAATCACCTTCCGGCTACGAGTTTATACAAAGTTAAAATGAATGAAGATAACTCTCTCGTCTTCACCAGATTGCCAAAAGCTAGGCCAATCCCAGGAGACAACAGATGCAGATTCCCTGTCTCCATGAACCGCCTTCTCGTGGCGGGATGTCCTACTCCAGCAGGCAAGATACTGTATACCATGCGACCGTCTACGATTTCTCTCCTCTCTCTCTCGTCTTTCTCTCTTTTCTCCCTCTCTTATTTATCTTTTTCCAGTCCTTCCCTCTCTTTTATATTTTTATTGTCTTTCCCTTTCCTCTCCTCTCTTTTCTGCCTCGATTGGTATCTTTATCATTTATTTTCTCTCTTATCTTTTTATCGTATTTCTCTTTCCTGTCCTTTCCTTTTCTCGTGTGTATCCCTCACTCTCTCTCTCTCTCTTTCCTTTCTCTTTTTCCGTCTGTATCATCTCTTCTCTCCTCTATTCTATCTTTTCTTTTTATCCCTCTTTTTCTTCCTCTCCTCTTTTTTCTGCCTCTATTGCTCTCTTTTATTTTCTTTATTTTTATTTTCCATCCCTCTATTCTTTTCTCTCTCCTTTCTTCCTCTATTATCTTTACTGTATTTCTCTTTCCTTTCCTTTCTTTTGTCTCGTGTGTGTGTCCCCTACTCTCTCATTTCTCTTTTTTTCGTCTCCTTTCTCTCTTTCCTCTTTTCTCTCCCCTGTTCTATCTTTTCTCTTTTATCCCTCTTTTTCTTTCTCGTTTCGCTTTCTCTCTGTTTTTCTCCAATCTTCTCCGTCTCCTCTCTCTCTTCTCCATCTCTCTCTTTTCTCCCTCTCTCCTTTCTCTTTTTCCTTGTCTCTATCTCTTTCTTTATGGTTTCGCTTTTTCTCTGTTTTTCTCCTCTTTTCTCCATCTCCTCTGTCTTTTCTCCCTCTCTCCTTTCTCTTTTTCTTTGTCTCTTTCTTTCTCTTTTCGCTTTCTCTCTGTTTCCCCTCTCTCTCTTTTCTCCATCTCCTCTCTCTCTTCTCCCTCTCTCCTTTCTCTTTTTCATTGTCTCTCTCTTTCTCTTTTTGCTTTTTCTCTGTTTTCCCCTCTTTTTTCTCCATCTCTCCTTTTTCTTTTCCTTGTCTCTCTCTTTCTCTTTTCGTTTTCTCTCTGTTTTCCACTCTCTCTTTTTCCATCTCCTCTCTCTTTTCTCCCTCCTTTCTCTTTTCCTTGTCTCTCTCTTTCTCTTTTCGATTTCTCTATGTTTTCCCCTCTCGCTTTTCTCCCTCTCTCCTTTCTGTTTTTCCTTATCTTTCTCTCTTTCTTTCGCTTTCTCTCTGTTTCACCCTCTCTCTTTTCTCCATCTCTTTTTCTCGGCTGTCTCCTGCGGGGTTTGCGCCTGAGAAAGAATTTAATTTCTGTATAGTATCAGCTATGGTGCAAGTCAAAGAAGGAATTTAAGCTTTTGGCAGGTGAGGGAACCTGCTTCTGTGGTCACCTAGGATTGGTACCACATTCCTACTTGGTCTAGCGTATGGCGGTATGTTGGTTTACGGTAAGAATCATTTCATCATTTGCACCGGTAGAAAGGCATTTTTGTTATTTATCTAGTAGGAGTTGAATTATTTCTTTCATCCAGCCCTCGCTGCAAACAGCAGGAAATTAACATTTCTCACCGTCTATAGCTCTTCTTATGGTCCTGGCTCTAGTTAACATCAAACTGCGGTTAGATGAGTGTCCTTTTACGCTTCTGTAATATTTTTTATTTTTAGTCGTGCAGAGATTAGAATAATCGGAACACTTTTGGAAATTCGTTAAGTTCTTCCATCGTTATTTTCTTGCCTAAACTGATTTTATTCTAATGACATACGGGCTAATTTCAGTTCTTCTTGGCCTATTTTATTGATCATCAGCCTTCCCAATTTAATTCAGACATATTTTGCAGCAAAAGTGATCAAAATATTTCGAATAGTTAACAGATTAATTAAGATATTATCCTATTAATTTAAAACGGGAACATATTTATTAGAAGACCAGTCGTGGACATTTGTAAATTTGCAGTTAGAAATCCTCCATCTTACAACATCTATAAAACTGAACACGTGATGCTCCCAGTAGTTCCTGCAACTGTTTGCAGCCTCGGTGCACCTTGATTGTTGCGCCATGAGGCACAGATAGTATTTCCATATTTTCCCTCTAGTAGTCTTTACTTTGAGACTTTTGCCGATGAGTAGAGTTCTTGCAGGCGGGTAGCATTTTAATTTCATGGCCCTCTTTTGAAACGGAACACGATTCATTATTAACACAAAGCTTGGTAACTCATCATTCAGCTGTGCACGATGTGTTTTTACGCTCTCGCGGTCGCCGGGTTCCGGTGTTTTTCGAATAATGTTTCACAATTAAATAAAATGGCAATCAAGATAACGATCAACAGAAATTGTAATACCAATCGTTGTCGCGAATATTTCCTTCAACTATTCTTTCAGTATGGTGCACGGATTTTCATCAACCATTTGCATACTTCCCGCCTTCACATGGGAATGCAAACCAAGAGACATCATGGGGCGTACGTTTAGTGGTCTAAGGGGCGTAAGTTTGTAGACTGAGGGGGTGTAAGATTGGTGGACTGATAGTGTTACTTTTTTTAAGGTGTCAATCAAATCTTTATCTTGTCGATTGTTAATTTCTCTTTACAATTTGATTTTTGATTTATTGATGTGTTTGCACTTCCAAATTTTAACAGTCGGAGTAAGCCGATCTTTATCATAATTGGTTAGGTTTGTTGTAAGGATGTAAAAGAGACGGTTGGGGTAGAACTAATTCAACTCCTACTACTAGTGGTATAGTAGTCGCACTCTTTCATTGCTATAACCGATCGATAATGTTAGTAATTGTGTCACGTGACTCAACTGTTGCCTAAAGGTGACAGTAGGGCATATGTTGTTGTCCAGACACCGATCTTCTAACAAAATGTTCTTCCATCTGTAAATGTTCTCCTGAGATCCGCAACAATCCCACGTTGCTCGCATCACCGCCATCACAACTCCTATTTCTAGCCCGGTGTTGCCATGTTGGTGGATTCCCCCAACCCCAAAGTGTTTAGCTTGCCTTCCTCATCCCGAACCCCTTCACTTCCTGTCCTCATCCTCCTCCCGTGTCTGTACAGCAACGATCACACATGGGTCATTATTCCCATTACTCCTCCGTGCGACCGACACCTCCTTGCGCTTCGTTTCGCCTTGATTCAGTTCCAACTTTTGATTATGCGTGTATTTTTGTTATGGCGTCTTTCAACAACGATTGTTTTCTAGTCTTTTTTGTTACCTATCCTACTTGTATGTATATTTGATTATGATTCCAAAGAAACTATTGCTATAGCTTTACCAGTCGTAACTCAAACAATACCCCCTGTGTATATGCCGCCCTATTGCACTCTCGCGGCAGATGTAAATCCACCAAACTGTCAATATGTCTGCCAGTTATTCTAATCTTGTTGTTGTTGTTGTTGTTGTTGTTGTTGTTGTTGTTGTCTCCATGACGTGCTGTACTCACTTTTCATGCAATTAACAGTCCGATAAAATACGGTGCTGTGATGAGATGTTTCCGGACTCAAATTTGTACCTCGCTCCTCCCAGCAGATGTGAATTGTTGAGCGAGTGAAAAGAGGCCCAATTCACATTTGATGCTGGTGGACGTTTGGCGTTGGCAGTGTCTGGACTGATTCTTCTCCATCTCATTTCCATGTGAAGTGATGCACCACGACCAGTTTGTCTCCCATCTCGCATATGCCGCTCCCCTCTATCCCCTACATCCCTCTTTCCATCTTCCGCTCAACTGCTCTTGTCTGCCCCTCTTTCTTTCATTTTCTCTTTCTCTTCTGTCGTTCATCATTCAATAACTTTCGACATTTCTCCCCCCCTCTCCCTCTCCCCTCTCATTTTCTCATTCTCGCTCTTCTCTCTCACTTTTATCCCTCTCTCTCTCTCTTTCTCCCTCTCTCTCTGACTACATATTTCTTTATTTCTAATCTTTCTCACACTCTCACTCTCCTCTCGTTCCACCCTGTACTTATCATCCAATAGCTCTCTACTGTTTTCTCCCATCTCCTTTTCGCTCTGTCCCTCGTCTCTCTCTCCTCTCCTTTTCGCTCTCTCCCTCGTCTCTCTCTGCTCACATTTTTGCTCTCTCCCTCTTCCCTTTCCATCTTTCTTTCTCGCGTCTAAATCTCCTCTCACTTTCTTGCTCTCCCTCCCTCTCCTCTCACTTTCTTGCTCTCCCTCTCTCTTCTCTCCCTTTCTATCTATTTATATTATTTCGCTTCCTCTCCCTCTTGCTCCCTCTACCCCTCGCTTTCTCTCTCTTTATCATCCTGCCACTTGTTTTCTCCTATTCCCCTCTCCTTTTCACTTTCTCTCCCTCTTCCCCCCATCTCTCTCACCCTCGTTGTCATCTGCTAATTAACATCCAATAACTCTCTACATTTCTCTACTCTATACCTCTTTATTTCTTCCTTCCTCTCACCCCCTCTCTCACTATCTCTCTTTCGACACATTCTCTCTTCTTTGTCGCTTCTCTTCTCTCCCTCTTTTCTTTTTCATCTATGACATCTCTGTTTCATCGTCTATCGTATACAACAACTTCCTTGAAACAATTCAAACCCCATTGCTCTACTGCTTGAAATTAGCCGATCGTATGTGCTACTTGTCATTCACTCAGCTGCCACATCAGAGCGCCCACAGCATGCACTGGCTGATTGCATGTAGAGGAAAAGTGGGTTTATTCTCCCGTGATTGATTGACTTGCAAGATATCTCTCAATGTAATAAATGTTTCCTATATATCTACGGCTTTTCCGGTCGAACAGAGAAAGATGCAGTGAATCTAAACTCAAAAGTGCGGTAATGATTACACCACATCAACCAGTGCAAAACTTGTCCTCTACTCCAAAAGCTAAACATGTTATTTAGCCATCAGGGACATTTTATTTAATGCACATGAATCAGTACCACGAAAAGTTATAGTATAGATAGGCTCTTAACTGCGTAATGAAACATAATAAATTTAATTATTTAACCTACAATTCTATTTCAACACACAAGTCAAACTGATTCCGTGACCCGTCTTTGGTTGCGAATTAGAAGAAAGCAGTTATGACGTAACATATTTTACTGAAGTAGCTGTCGAGTTATAGGAATATTTTACATTTTGCGTGGTGCCAAACAACCAATCGAATGAGACTAACTGACGAATTACATGATGTCGAGTTAGACGAATGTTTTAGTAGAAATAAGATCGGAATTTTGACGGAATATATACATTTTTGAAAAATTGGGCAAACTATATAACAAAAAGATATGCTAGATACGAGTCATGTGCTCAGTTGTTTGGCTGTCTCTCTCAGAGCTCCTCGGACAAATATAAAAGTTAAAGCACTATATACTCGTATTTGTCCGCTATTAAACAGGCAAGGAGATCTTTCTTTATAATTGCAGTAGCTACGTGTGAAAATTATTATTTCCGAAATTAATAGAGGAGAGTTTGAATATCATAGTTGTCTGTCTATTGAGCACCTTCTGCACTGCAGATGGGATGGATTCCTCTTCGCACACCGCAATATGTGTGATCATTCTTACGCTCGATGCTTTGTTTGCTCAACGTTCGATCCAGAGGGATTTTTGAATAAATTGTGGGGAGTGAAAGTGTGTGCGCGCGTGGAGTAGAAAGCTTTTGCTGGGTGAAGCTCACGCAACCGGCAGCCGTATAGTCCTCGCCATCATCCAGCTAGTCTAGCTTCCTGCCGCATCTCTCGAATACCTAATCAGGATCGATTGATCAGTCAAGTCTGCTTGGGGTGATCGGAAAAGAAGAGGCGGGAGGGGTGGAAGACTTCTGGCGTGTTGTTGCTTGTTAACGGCGTCAGTCCTCGGGCTATACTCGCACTTCTCCTGGCTTGGAGGATGCTATTGATCGACGACGAATCAGTTGGGAAAGTTCTAGTGCCTGACTGCTTGCTGTAAGACACACACGCGCGCGGACAAATTATCTGTCTGTGAGGCAGAGAGCAATGGTGTGCGATTGCTGACGAAAAAGTTGAGAAAAAATTAAATTCGATAAGAATATTGTTCGAGATAGGCAAACTTCGATCACCTTCTTTCTATAGGTAAAGCCATCCGAATTATGACACCCCATGTACGCAGATTCATTACATGTGCTACACACGAACACATTTACATTTGCACTGATGGAAACTCGCAGAAAACAAGGACAGGCAAATTCAGTAATGCGACTTCGTCTTCTTCTTCCCTGCCTTCTGACAGAGAGACCATAGACCCTCTTACAGAGATGGGAGGATGTTTAATGCCATCTAAAATAAGAGTAGCAGTAAATTTCAAGGCAACGATTTATTTATAGCACAGCTATCGTCAAACTAAAATCGATTTAGAACATAAGCGTGACGGACATACAAGCAATATTTTGTTATCCAAACTGAAAAATAGCAGTTGATAGCTACGAATTCCAGTTCTTAAATAACGTCCTAAGCAGGTGTGCGGAAAACCGACCTCTGATTAGATTCAGTTATATAATTAAACTCATTATTCGACAATAAGCTGAACAGGTGATGAATGACGCGTCGTTGCATTAAAAAGTGATGTTACTAGGCTGCAGCGCATGATAGGAACTTTGGAAGTAAGACCAAGTTAGAAAGATTAACTATTGCTATGTTTTATTATACTACCTATAAGTAGTAAATGGAGTATCTTATCATAAAATAGTATGTGTTATAAAAATTGACGGAAGAAGGATAGGTACGTAATTTGTTTGGTGGTTGAAACCAGCTAGGGGATAATATGATTATTGTCAGAGATTTAACTTAATTTAATGATTAACTGTACGCTCTTGAATAAACAAATATAACGATTTAGCCACCTCAAAGATTTTAGTTCGCCTTCATTAACATTGCTACCCCCCTCTCTGTTTGTGACTAACGAAACCGGTCGAAGAGTCTTGAATTAAATAACACAAGTAGGATTACCCGTATAGCGTTAGTAATCGCAGCATCTGCAGAATTCAAATTTATTGATTTAGTTTTGAATCAATCAGGCTA
>JAUYWV010126513.1:0-11397 GCA_032274565.1 Nematoplana nigrocapitula
TGAACTGCGCCAGGAAGAAAGTAATCAGGAGAAATTGGAGAGAAAGAATGAACAGTGCAAGGAAGATGGTCACCACAGGCAATTGGAGGGAAGGAATGAACAGTGCAAAGTAGATAGTCATTAGGAGCAATTTGAAAAAAGAATGAACAGTGCTAAAGATGGTAAACAGTAGATATTGGAGGGAACGAATGAACAGTGCGAGGTAAAGGGTCATCACGAGAAATTGGAGAAAAAGAATGAACAGTGCGAAGAAGATGGTCACCACGAGCAATTGGTGGGAAGGAATGAACAGTGCAAAGTAGATAGTCACCAAGAGCAATTTGAAAAAAGAATGAGCAGTGCGAAAGATGGTAAACAGTGGAAATTGGAGGGAACGAATGAACAGTGCGAGGTAGAGGGTCATCACGAAAAATGGTAGAGAAACAATGAACTACGCCAGGAAGATGGTAATCAGGAGAAATTGGAGAGAAAGAATAAACTGCGCCAGGAAGAGAGTAATCAGGAGAAATTGGAGAGAAAGAATGAACAGTGCAAGGAAGATGGTCACCACGAGCAATTGGAGGGAAGGAATGAACAGTGCAAAGTAGATAGTCACCAGGAGCAATTTGAAAAAGAATGAGCAGTGCTAAAGATGGTAAGCAGTAGATATTGGAGGGAACGAATGAACAGTGCGAGGTAGAGTGTCATCACGAAAAATTGGAGAGAAACAATGAACAGTGCGAAGAAGAGGGTCATCACGAGAAATTGGAGAGAAACAATGAACTGCGCCAGGAAGATAGTAATCAGGAAAAATTGGAAAAAAGAATGAACACTGCGAAAGATGGTAAACAGTAGATTATGGAGGGAACGAATGAACAGTGCGAGGTAGAGGGTCATCACGAGAAATTGGAGAGAAAGAATGAACAGTGCAAGGAACGAGGTCACCACAGGCAATTGGATGGAAGGAATGAACAGTGCAAAGTAGATAGTCATCAGGAGCTATTTGAAAAAAGAATGAACAGTGCTAAAGATGGTAAACAGTGGAAATTGGAGAGAAACAATGAACTGCGCCAGGAAGATGGTAAACAGGAGAAATTGGAGAGAAAGAATGAACTGCGCCAGGAAGATAGTAATCAGGAGAAATTGGAAAAAAGACTGAACAGTGCGAAAGATGGTAAACAGTAGATATTGGAGGGAACGAATGAACAGTGCAAGGTAGAGGGTCATAACGAGAAATTGGAGAGAAACAATGAACTGCGCCAGGAAGAAAGTAATCAGGAGAAATTGGAGAGAAAGAATGAACTGCGCCAGGAAGAAAGTAATCAGGAGAAATTGGAGAGAAACAATGAACTGCGCCAGGAAGAAAGTAATCAGGAGAAATTGGAGAGAAAGAATGAACAGTGCAAGGAAGATGGTCACCACAAGCAATTTGAGGGAACGAATGAACAGTGTGAGGTAGAGTGTCATCACGAAAAATGGTAGAGAAACAATGAACTGCGCCAGGAAGATGGTAATCAGGAGAAATTGGAGAGAAAGAATGAACAGTGCAAAGTAGATAGTCATCAGGAACAATTTGAAAAAAGAATGAACAGTGTGAAGATGGTAAACAGTAGAAATTGGAGGGAACGAATGAACAGTGCGAGGTAGAGGGTCATCACGAGAAATTGGAGAGAAACAATGAACTGCGCCAGGAAGATGGTAATCAGGAGAAATTGGAGAGAGAAAAATGAACAGTGCAAAGTAGATAGTCATCAGGAACAATTTGAAAAAAGAATGAACAGTGTGAAGATGGTAAACAGTGGAAATTGGAGGGAACGAATGAACAGTGCGAGGTAGAGGGTCATCACGAGAAATTGTAGAGAAACAATGAACTGCGCCAGGAAGATGGTAAACAGGAGAAATTGGAGAGAGAAAAATGAACAGTGCAAAGAAGAGGGTCATCACGAGAAATTGGAGGGAAGGAATGAACAGTGCAAAGTAGATAGTCATCAGGAGAAATTTGAAAAAAGAATGAACAGTGCGAGAAAGATGATCATCAAGAGAAATTGGAGAGAAGGAATGAACAATGCGAGGAAGATGGTCATTACGAGCGATTGGAAAGAAGGAATGAACAGTTCGATGAAGATGGTCATCACGAACAATTCGATCGAAAGAATGATCTATGCGAGAAGATGGACTACAAGAGCGCCATACTTTCTAAAACGAAATGTGTTGTTTTGTTGAAATGTTGTGTTTTACAGTTGCTTGTGTTTTTCGCAAAACATTACTAATACCTGTAGAGTGTTTTCATTTATTTTGTTTACAATTTGAATATTCAATGCATCTTCTGTTGTATATTTTCAGAGATTAGAACTGAAAATAACTACAAGGGAGAAGTATTATAGCTTCGTATAGAAAGCTTTTGCCGCTTTACAATAAGCAAGTTGAAAACAACACGTATATCATTGCAAATTTTGCAGGCAAACAATTATCACACGGGACTGTAGTTTTTGTTTCATCAATAAATGTATACTTCCTAATATTTTTTTCTGTTTTTTTGTGATATTTATTATATTTTATTTGTTTTTCTTATGCTTTATTATTTTTAATAACTTTATTCCTATCTAAATTTATCAATTGCAGTTATAATAATTCCTCAGTACACCTTTGTATTGCGTAGCAAGATCGCACTGTGACTTGAATTTGCAGAAGGCATAAATAGTCAATAGAACTACAAACAAATGTACTAGGGCCTTCTACAGAACCAGACTGACCTCAAGGGGAGTTCCACCTCTGAAATGAGTGTCGTGTAAACACATGCCATTAGACTGTGGATTCGTTCTCTGTTAATATCAGTTTTCATTGTTTTCTGAAAGTTAGTCCTCTGTAGAATGTGGCATTTGGAAGTACACCTTAACAAATGAGCAGTATGATACATCCTGAAAACTGTAGTGAAGTCTGAGAATTAAGAAGAATTTGTTGACTAGGCAAGGCTTTTGATTCCGTGTGTCATGAGGTTATGTTAACCCTATCCATACCGGGCTATTGAACGCAGGCAGGTACCGGGGGGGGAGCTTATTCGCCCCCCTATTGAAATCTACCTTAGGAGTGTGCTATAGTGATGAAAATTGGCACCTAATTAAATCAAAATGATCTACATATGACTTTGCATACAATTTTTTTTTATAAAAAAGTTACAGTAATTTATTTTTAAGTACAACTAAAAAAGGGAAAAAGATTTTTTTCCCATTTTTCAATTTTAATCGAAATAATTACCTATATAATAAAGTACTGAGTGTCTGAATATTATAAAGCGTGTTGGTGGTTCATTTTGTATTAGCAATGAAATACAATTCACTAATATCCACCCCTCGAGGAAACATTTTGTTGTTTTCACTTATAAATAAATGAACTAAAAAATACGGGGGTCATCTACTTTAGAGGCCTATAGCTGATCCCCTGTCGGGGTAACAACGATGAAATTATTATTAAAAGTTGTTAAACATAATGTTAGGAAAAGTCATGAATGCTAGAGATCACGCAATTATCCAAAAATACAATGCCAGCAAAAATAAAACAGGAGGGGGGGGGCGAATCAGCCCCCCCTCGGTATTAATAGGGTTAAGTCGCTTACAAATTTTGGAGTATCACATCATCTGATCTGGTTGCAACAGAAAATGTATAATAGAGAAACTGGCGTAGTTTACGTGTGAGAAAGAACAACAAAAATCCTTTAAGATTAGAAAAGGAGTCTGACAAGGAAATTCGATTTTCCGATACTATTTAGTGCTCTTGGAAAGGTTAGATCAGTCTTGGTGCAAGTAGAGGTCACAGTAGTGCTCCATAGTATTCCCAGATATTGCAGTCTTCATGGTAATGAGGTCACAGACAAGGTAGTCAGGGAGGCCGCGGGTCACTTGCGGAACTATGGATGGATGGATTCCTTGACCCTGTCGCGGGGTGCTTCAGGGCGTCTAGGACCCTCATCAAGGGGGATGTCAAGGATCACAACCCTGACCACTAGAGTACTAGCTTGATGTATTCGGCTACGCCTAAATCGTCCGGTTTATACATCGTAATGCTCAGATGCGACTTAGAAGCGGACATTGTCGCTTGCTGGCGGCGTACCGGACCCATCTAGACACAATGCAACCTAAAAAAATAGACCAATAAATTAAATCAAATGCATGATATTTGAGAGTACTTGTGATAAAACAAAAGGTGTATTTTAGATAGGTCCAAACATCTATTAAAGGGTTTGTCTGTATGTATATTGATTTAAATTCTGCAATCGTTAATTTGAATTAGTAGTAAAAGAAGAAATCGATTAGTTCTAAGAGTTGCTAAACAGAATAGAAGAGCCATTTTAAGTGTGGTAGTTATTGTTTATGGTCATTTTGGAGAAGAAATACAGTTTACATCTGGATTCCTAAACCTAGTTTCAACTAATGAATCATCCTCGCATGTCTTTACGAGGATCGGTCGGTCGGAAGGAAACGACTAGGACGCATCATTTGACTTATCGATCCTTATTGGCGCAATAATTAGTGAACATTTTGTAGCGATTGACAGTTAATTGAAAAAATACGTAACATCTATTAGAGAAACAAATACTGCCGCTAACGATTTCCACCCTACCATAATGATGGCACCTTCATATCAGCAGAATTGTTTTCTCGAAAGTTCTATAGATGCCAAACTAGTGTCATCGTCGTGCAATCCAACAGCTACTTTAAACTTTCATGATACTAATACAGTAGTAACGTTTAATTCAACTATAATTGGAAGTCAAATTTATATAAATAAGCGACATGTAAGTGTGTGAGAACGCTTTCACGCAAAGACCGCTTGACCAAATTGCTTGAAATTTCGTGTGTAGCTGCGCATTTACAGTGCCGAGGACATAGGCCAGGTTTTGTTTTGACTGTTGACATTTGAAGGCCGTAAAAAGACCGAACTGACCGTCCAAACATGATTGCATTATAATGTTATTCCTTTTATCTTATATGCTATATTTAAAAAATATAATACCGTTTTATTCTACTACTAACAAATTTGAGAGTAGTATACCTCGAATGTATAAGAAACATTTGGTTACATTTCAAGAGGACACTTCTACTCTGGTCTTATATAAAGTATATATATATATATGTCAAGTTGTCTGTGTGTATGTGTTTCGGGTGGGCGGCCGTACAGTTGTTGCCAGTGACCCGAAACTTTGCATGGGTGACCCCTCAACCCTGCGGGTAACATAGAAGGGGAGGTCGAGGTCGAGGTCAAAGAGGCTAAAAACGGTGGGAAATCGCTGTTTCAGGCAGAAGGCGGATGGACCGTTGGTGCCAGTGACCCGAAACTTTGCATGGGTGACCCCCTCAAACCTGAGGGTAACATAGGCTGGGGCGAAGTCGACCTCCAAGATTGAGGTCGAGGTTAAGGGGTCGAGGTCGAGGTCAAAGAGTCTAAAACAGTGTGAAATGGCCGTTTCGAGAAGAAGGAAGCCTCTCACAGAAAATATCATAAAACAAACGTTGCAGGGCACCCCTGAAAATGGGGGACGGACTATGCCAGGGTTAGGGTTTGGCATGTGCCCTATTCTATTGCCCAGAAACGCGGGTACCCTTTGCTAGTCATCTATAACGACACCGTTGGCAACAATATCGAATATAGAAGTAAAGTAGTTTCTTCTTCTAGAGGTTCCCGCAAAAGGAACATAAAAAGTATTTAAACGAAGAACGAGTGCAATGTTGTGCAGAACAACAACAAGTTAACAATCATATTACGTCTTTTATCAAAAACGGTGTTACTGGTGTCACAGGATCAATTAGACGCACAAATATTTTGTTTAGCACGACGAAGAATGCGGTTGACAATGAGCCTAACATAGTGGCTTAAAAACCAAAAAGTGCAGTGGCGTACAAAAGCAAAGCTTCAATATTGCTAAAGTAGATACACTAGAACTCATTTTGGGAAAGAGATCCTTTATAGGATTCTAAGAAGGTATAGTCTCTTAGAACACATGGCTTCAATGAAGGCAAAATGCACGTCCATGTAAGTTCATCAGACCATGTGACCCCAAGAACTTTCAAATTAGAATTTGCAATACTAAATGTGAAGGTGAGGATATAATCACCTGGATGACTTCTTTATATATTATGAGACATTGGATCTCACTAATATTTAACGTAAAACCAGAAACCAACGTTAGTACACGACGTAGCTTTTCCAAATCAAGATCTCTTCTTTATAACAACATGACATAGTTATAAGAGAAGATTTGGAATTGCTTGCCGTGATACAGAAAGGGAACTATAGCAAACGTTTTGTAATAGTGTAGTCAACTTGTCTAAATGTTGAGCAACCGTATTATCTATGTATTATCAGTAATCTACACAATGTCTTATCTCACTCCGCAATAAAAGCCGCGTGAATGAAACTCAGCTCTGTAAAATTTAATAAAGTGCTTAAGTGAAACCTGAGTGGCTACATTACACGTGATTATATTCACGTCAAGTAATATTTACGTTACATAATGCACTATATTCAATTGAATTAAATATTTAAATTACAATCACTTGTCAGACGTTGTTGTCATTAAAACACTTTCAGGTAATACATTGCACGAAAATGCGAATAATGGCGATACTATCAATTTTATTATTTTTAAGCGTGCCCCTGGTCAGCAGTGGAAGTAAGAATCTTATTTGATTATTTCACATGCATGCGTCCTCATTAAAGTGACATTACTTTGTTTTTTACAACAGAAAACTGCAGCGTTCGTGTCTATTCAGGAAACGGATATGTGAGTACAAAGTGTTAATTCTCGAAACGGTATATCGTGTGAGTCCTTATTTTAATAAGTTATTATAGAGCTCGTAATCTCAGTGTGTATTAATTTTAATCTGTGATATGGAAACTGCCCACGATGGAACAAATAGATTATCGGATGTATACGATTGGTCACACAGATTGGATGTCTTCTGTTGAGTCGAGTTCAATGAAAAATGACATTTATTGATAAAGTTGGTCAGATTAGAAGAGGGTTTGACATAAAATCTATTCACTATTCAATTTACTTTCAAATGGATCTTCTGATTTCAGAAAATCTTTTTCATTTAATCTACCTATAGCAGAAGATGACCTCTCGGAAATGCAAGATCGCTTAAGAGTGTATCAGAACGAATATCTAACACTAATCAATTAATCTATACCAGTCAAAGAGAACTGAGTTCAAACGGAGCAGAAAAGACAACATCACCATCCATCAGCTCAGAACACTACAGGAAAGAGCCACAAGATAGGGAAAGCTGCCAGCCCCTTATGTGTAAACTGTAAAGAAAGCGCAGCTCCCAAGACACGGGAAAACAGGTTAGGTTCTTGGGAAGCATATGCTGCAAACAGTAACCTGCCTCGGTCCAGAAGAAGAAGACATAGACTTGGCACCATCCTCCATTCGCTGTTTTAGCAATTCGATTAGCTCAAGTGGTCTCATCCCAATTACTCTTTGCAACCAACTTAGAAAAATCAGTCTTTGGCGGTCTCGCGCCAAGTTTCATTGAACCACAGTTATTCCAGATGAGTTTTCTTAAAATTACTTCTCCATAAATAAATATATTGTAAATGAAATATTATAACATTTCACTTTTAGAAAGTACTCATTTGTTCAGGAAGAAATTTGACAAATCTTCCGAAAGAATGGTTTTCCAGTAGCATGAATGAGGTGTAAGTTATTATTAAACTATTTATACCGATGACCAGGGGGTTCTATTCTATTGGGCAATAAAACAGTAATCGTACTTTCTAAATGAACAAGGTGCAAAATAATAACCGTTCGGATGTGTCTTTTGATTCTCGATAAATGGAATATGACAAAAAGTAAAACTGTCACATCTCTTTATAGGCTTATTAAGACACCTCGTTAAAAGGCAAATTGTTCACCATCCGAATCTAAAACGACATCGCTCATTGGCATCTATAGCTCGCGCTTTCTAATTAGTCTGTGTACAGTGGTTGACCTCTTTCTGGATTACCATTTTATTACCATTCATCCACTGTTCTAGTGAAACAATCGTCGATTACCTCGTTATGAGTAGTGAAGATTGGTACCTCCCGAGGCCCCCCCTCATTTTTCTAAGTCTAAAATTGCAAAATGTGGGGTCGCGGCTTGGAATGGTCAGCACAGTTGCAGCTATATTATAGCGCGTTACATGTATATCTTACTTTAGATAGTATTTCACAGTGTGTTATGAATTTCCTTGCGTCCATCTGTGCTTTGAAATTCAGTTATGCTATGAATGTGTTAGAAATATTTGTGAGAACCGAGATTTGATGATATAGTTTTCTATACAGAATCCAACTGCACTACCCACTCAGCCACCGCGACCCCTTAGAATACTTTGATAAAAGATGAGTTTTATTGCCATTTATAAGTACTATAACTTAAGGAAACATTTTGCAATATTCGGCTTTATTGATATGTCAGTAGATCTTTTTTCACTCTTGATTTAATAGATTAAAGTTATTTATATCTTTGCTTAGGTAGTCATTTACATTACTTATTCCATCTCCGAATATTGTTTTTCCTTACATCTGTACTTGTATATTGTATTTGGATAGCATTTGGTCTTCTACTTCTGGTATTGAGATTTATTTGGAAAAGTTTTGTTAGTGGATGTTGGTGCTGATGGAGGATATCATAGAAGAGAAGACTGTTTTTAATTTCATTAAGTTTCTAATAGTTATTATATTTTTCTTTCTAAAGAGTTCTGTGGTATGCGTTGAAACTTTCGTTATGATCCTCAGATTCTCAAACTTCTTTTTTGTTGCTTTATAAGAGGCTGTAGGCGACAGATATTTGTAAAACCCCATACAGTAGAACATTAGTACAGGTGAAGATATATAAAATAATAGTATTTTAAGAGGATATTTCTACTTACAATTTTTTGTGTATGTTTGAGGATCCAATTTTTTTAAAGAGATTTGCTTTGCTTAAAAATGTATATGTTCTTTCCATGTTAGTCTTTCATCAATTATTACTCCTAAGTATTTTGTTGAAGATACTTTCTCAATACTGGTGGTATTATTAAGATTTAAGATAAGGTTGATTTCTGGTTTGTACATAGTTTTATATGTAATGTAGTTTGCTTTGTTTAAATTTAATGTCAGTTTGTTTATTTGAAGCCATGAGCTTACATTTTTTATATTATTTTGTGCTTTTCGATTTAGTTCAGCTTCACTTGATCCACAAATTATTGATGATGTGCCATCAGCAAAAAGAGACATATTGTTGTCTTCTTATGGATCATAGATATCATTTATGTATAACAGGAATAATAATGGACATAGCAAAGAGCCTTGTGGAACGCCTATGGTGATATTTTGTTTTCTTTAACATTTACATTGGTAAATGTGTATGCCCCCCGAAGACGGAAGCTGGATCAGCTGACCAAGCTACCCGCTGCAATCCCTCCAGTCTGGTAGTTTCTAGAAACCACTTTATTGGGGGAGATCTCAATAGGCATTTGCCACTCTGGGATCCGAACCAACAGTCTGACGAGTTTGGGGAGGATATCGAAGAGTGGATGAGGAATAATAATAAATCTGAAAGACGGATCGGCGACAAGAGTTAACCCCGGGACGGGGGGATTAAGCACACCGGACATCACAATTGTGCATAATTCGCTCATGGGAGAGGTGGAGTGGTGCTGCCTTGATGACTTTGGGTCGGACCATTTTTCGATACTCTGCTGGAACTGGAACAAAGCGGACAGAACGTACTATCGCAGTGCGTAAGACGGAAAGTGCGCGGAGTTCCAGCACTTACATCCCGAGGTGTCTCTATGGGAAAGGGTAACCTTTCTGGCAGGGGCAATTCTGGATGTAGGCCGGATGCATGTCGGAATGATGCGAGCAAAAAGGTCTGGTAGGAGTACCTGACTACGGAGATATTGGAGGCTATCAAAGAACGCAACCGACTTTGTAGAGTTCCTGTGAATAGGATGGAGGAGTGGGTTCAAGCGTGTCGGAAGGTCAGGGGACTTATCGTTGAATCCAAACAGTCCTGTTGGCAGGAGTGTGTGGAGTTCGCTGAAGGAGCACTCTGGCTCATTCCGAGCTTGAGGGTGATCCGCTCTCTGAGTGGGAAGCCCCCATCACTCAATGAGAAGAGTAGGATGCTGGTAGATTGGGGACGAAAGTTCTCCTCAGACCAGAGGAAGGAGAATCCCTGCGCGCAGATATACGCGGGAGTTAGCCGGAACAGGTCTTTCGTAGATGAGAGGAAGAAGAACCGTGGAATTAAGAGGAAACTCAAGAGGGAAGCTCTTAAGTATGGACCGGTTGGGGAAGAGTGTGCAGACTTCTCGGCCGCACAGCTGAGGTGTGCCGTGGTACAGACTAAGGCAAAGGCTGAGGGGCCGGATAGTATTTCCTCCCGCTTTCTCAAAGAGGCTGGGGTGTGGCCCGAAACTTTGTTCTGTACTGCTTCAACATGTCTTGGAGAGAGGGGGTTTGCCTACAATCCTGGAGGACCGGTAATTATACCGATTCAAAGGGAGGGCAAACCAGCTGGGAGGATAGACTCATACCGTCCCGTTAGCCTAACCTCCTGCTTGGGCAAGGTGATGGAGCGGATGTTTGCCAACCGCCTAATTCGCTGGGAATGTGGCCAGATAAGCGGAGGACCAGGTTGTTCGGATATCGCAGTCTGTTTGCGATGGGTTCCAGTGTAGGCTGGCAAAGCGGACAGTGATGGCCCTTCTAAATTTCTCGAAGGCCTATGACACGGTTTTGTGGACTGATTTACCAGGCGGTTTATTGAGCTCGGGAGTCCCTTTTACATTTATTAGGTGAATTACAGGGTTCCTCATCAATAGGTTTGCCAGGGTGTGTCTCAATGGGAGCGAGAGCGATAACTGGTTGTTCCGAGAGGGACTGCCCCAGGGATCGGTACTGTTATTTCCTCTTATTCAACTCGTGATTGAGATCCCGTATCTTTGAATCGTTGAACGTCAGTCTTTTTGCTGACGATTAATCGGTTTGGTCTTCCGACCGACCCAAGGTGATCGCACCCTGTAAGGTAAGGGATGGAGGGCACGAAGTCCTGAAGTGGAGTCGCGAGAAAAAGCTCACTCTCAACCTGGAAAATTTCGAGGATGTATTCGACAAGGCACAGAATAAGTGCCTCAGATTCATCACCGGCCTATACTCGACGGCGCCTTGAGACTGGCTTCCCCTCGTTGCATACCATCATCTGGCGTGAAGCGGACACAGCACGTGAGAGATCTCTGCGGCTTCCTTACACGAACCCGCGTAGGAGGTTCTTGGAGACTGAGGTTCTCCATCGCTACGTGTCACGCATTAGTCTCCGCGAGATGGCTAGGGGTGTATGCGGTGATGTTGGCCAGAACAATCAACTGCGGCTCGACTTTCACCCTGTCCCTT
>JAUYWV010126524.1:0-11396 GCA_032274565.1 Nematoplana nigrocapitula
TAAGGGTATTTAGTTAAATCAATTTTGTTAAAATCAATTTTCTCCGGCGAATAAGTTAAGAAAATTAGTCTGTATTGTTCTAATGAATTAATCAGGCTGAATAGGGTATATTTGAATTCTTTTGAACATTGGGGCGGACAAAAGCCTCTTAGAAAAAAATTAATTGCTCAGTAATGTTTTTTGGCAAGCGAAGCTGCAATGGGTTTCTAGTACAAACGAAAAAATATCAGATAGGGAAGTGGAATAGAGAGAATACAGTATAGGCTGCAAGACAGATCCCTGTTGAATACCATAAAGTAATGGAACAAATTTAGGAAAGTGAGAATCAATATGGACAGATTGAGACATGTCACAAAGACAGGACTGGATCCATTCTAGCACTTTTACCAGAGAAACCAAACCAATGCGCAAGATGATCTAAAAGTATTTGATGATCATGGTGTTGAACGCAGCACTTAAATCCAAAAGAATGACACAGGAAACCATACCGTTATTAATGGCTACAGCATGATCATTGTACAAGCTACAGAGAGTTGTCTTGGTGGAATAACCAGGTCTATATGCTGACTGATTCGGTGCTTACAGCAAAAACTAATTAAGATGTATATTACAGTAATGTGCTTAGCCACGAGTTTTTCTATCAACTTGGACAGGAAAGGAAGACTCGACACTGGGCAATAGTTATGAAGCTCTTCCCTGTTGAGACTAGGATTCTTTAATAAAGTGTAACAACAGCACATTTAAGAGAGGAAGGCATACTGCCAGACTGGAAGAAGGCATTCACTATTTTATAAATGACTGGTGCTAATTCTGCATAGAAAGTCTTGATAACACTAGTGGGAATGGGATCTAGGACACAGGTTTTAGAGTTTATAGAAAGAATAATCTTATTGACTTCATTAAATGTAACTTCACTGAAAGTGTCAAGTCTCACACCATCAAACAAATCATGCAGAGGACAAGCACAAGTAGGAAGAAATTTCTCATGAATAGTCTGGATCTTGTTGTGGAAAAAGTCCAAGAAGCTTTTGGTGCAATCTGCATAAGAATTAAACGTAGGGAGAACAGGATCAGAATGATGAAAAAGCAGAGACTTCATGGCTGACCACAATGATGTCGGACAGGAGGAATTGTCATGCACATTGCATACTAATTCTGTCTAGAGGAAAAGGCAAGCTGCTTGACCAGATTGCGCTGACAAACAAAGTTTTCCCGGTCATGTATACTTCGGGATCTTCTTCAAGTAATCTCAGGTATATTAACTATTCCAATGAACAAGTTGGTAAACTAAGTTTTTCTAGAAAATTTGATAAATCATATATGGTATTATTCATTCTTGAAACAGACATGTATGTAAAATAGTTTAGTTTAGTATATGATCTGCCTATTTGACCATAGGTTAGGCATCTATAAGATAGCCTGAGCTATCTGGCACAATAGTACCAGTTTGCTATATTGTGAACTATAGTACCTGTTTGGTATGTATAATATAGTATGGTTTTATTTTATTACAGATGTATTTTTATTGCTTCAGTAGCTTGACAGATATCTTTTACTTTGGATAGTGTCAGGTCAGGTTTTCAGAGAAGCCAACATCTATCCTGATCATTTTGTATTCCATCAATAAGTCTGTCTGATTATTACTGCCTTGCACCTATCACATTACTTTGATCTTCTAATCCATTTGCTATTGAGTATATACAAAATGCTTACTTGAATTAATTCTTTGTTAGGTGGAACATTTGCAGTCAATTATAGAGGCTGGAGAGGGTAAATTTGATCCACTTTGACACCATATAGTCATATTAATCAGAACATATCTTGCTTGATTTTATACCTTCAAAACATACTAGTTATACCATATTTAGGAAAATAAATCAGAATAATAAGCCACACTTGACAAAGTAGTTAAAGAAAGCCATGAAAGATTTGACAATAAATTGTAAAAAGGCAGAAGAATGCATAGTTAGCTACTTAGGAAGCATAATAACAGAGAATGGAAATTGTGATGGAGTAATTAAGAAAAGATACTATCTATCAATCGAGTATTCTGCTTTGTCAAATAGGTTCACATTTATGGCATCCATTTTTTCCACTCCATTTGATTTTCTTCTTTATCTTATAGATTTTTATGTGAATCTGTATTTAATTCTGTTAGCATGCCTTTTCTTGGCTTTTGTCGTCCATGTTTTCCAAGATATCGTCCTTCAAGGATTGTTTTCATTCTGTTATCATTGATTGATATCCCTTTATCTTGGTTGCTTCGGTTTGTTGTAGCTTCTCTACAGTTTGAATTTTTTCCAACTCTTCATTGGTCTCACATATATCTCCACCACCTGTCATATGCTTTCTCTGTTTCTCTTCTGAATTCATTGTTTAATTGTTGTATTTTCGTCTTCCATTTTCATTATTGACGTATTTCCATTTTCTCTTTTCTTGTATTATATTTATCATTTCTGGAGTTATCCATGGCTTCTTTGGAGCAATTGTTTCTATGTATCCTATTTTGATTTCCAATGCCTTCTTTATACTTTCTTTCATTTTTTGTCCACTTATCATTTGTTGTGGTTGGGTTGACCCTTTGTAGTTGTTGATCCACCTCTTCTGCAAACATTTTACAAATTTATTCATTCGTCAATTTGTTGGTATTTCATTTTTTCATATCTTCTTCCTCTTAAGATTTTTTTATTTCAAGTACGTTGTCATCATTACCAAGTTATGGTGTGTTAACATCTGCACTGGGGTCGCTATATGATTTCTTGACACTATTTCAGTATCGCTGTCTAATGTCTAAATAGTCAATCTGGCATTGTATCATATCTTCAGGGCTCTTCCAAGTATATCTTCATCTGAATTCCCGTTGAAAGTTTGTATTTGTAATTGTTGTTTGCAGAAATCCTCGAATGTTTGTCCTCCATTATTTATTGTTCCCAATTCATATTCACCAACTACCTTGTCTTCCTTCCCTTCCCCAAGTTCAATGTCATTCCGCAGTCACCCATTAGAATTAGATTGTCGTTTCCGTTAACTTATTCTCTCCTGAAGTTCTTCAATTTGTTTGTAAACTTTCTCCACGTCTTCATCTTGATACTGTGTCGTTGGCATGTACACTTGTATGATTGCTATATTAATAGATTGTCATTCGATAATGGTCAGCATTAATCGTTCGCTTTTCTGTATTGCTTTGATAACTTTATTTGAATGATGTTGATCCATTATTACAGCAATTCGATTCCTCCTCCTTTTCATCATGAGTAGATAATTCGGTATCCATTGTTAATGTATGAAGTCTCCTGAACCTTAGCTTCCAATGTATTTCGCTAAGTCCCATAATTTTGATTTTGTGTTTCTTCATTTCTTCTGAACTACATTCTCCAACTTGCCACCTTGTTGCATAGTTCGCATATTCCAAGTTCCAGTCCTTAATTTGTGTCCACGTGGCCATTTTGTTATTTATCTGAGTCACCGGTACATTCGAAATGAATTATTTCAGGGGATATATTGAGAAGATAAAGGATAACATCAGACAAAGTGATATTTGAAAGAAGACAGTCCCACCATACCAGTTTTTTATATTGACAAACGACTGCCCTTCCTTGCTGTTTCTGCTATTGTTCTGATAACTGCCTATTCTGACATCCTGCATGCTTTCCTACATGTCCGAGAACTCAATTGATTGAGTATTGATTTTTGTACTTGAACTAAATCAACTAAGAACACAGCCGTGTATACCAATTGTGATCATTGTTAGCAGACAGTCAAATAACAATGTATCCTATGTGTTCTCGATCAGTTTGTAAGCAATATGTGCTCCAAACTCTCAATTCATTGCGCATTTGTATAACTGGATGATCTACAGTCTACAGGGGTGTTAATCAAATTATTGTAAAAGGCCTGTTCATCATGCAGTTATGGAACTCATCAACTTATTCAAACAAATTTCTGAGTGCTGTGATATTATGGTTTTGCCAGTTGATGAAGGGAATTTAATAATTAGATGATGTTTTATAGCTCCAATAACCTGCCAGTGAATGAAGGAAGGACACATTAAGGTACTGACATTTATATACTGCAAATCGTAAATGAATGTTAATAATGTTTGACTTTATCTTATCTCGAGTAATTTTATTGCATTTCACTCGTGAGTCAGGCTTTATAATGTGTAGTTTGCCCGCGCGAATTGAAACTGCCGATCCATTGATTCTATTTCAGTTGACAATGCGATTAGCTCCTATACAGGAGTGCCCTGTCGTTAGAGAGTAGAATCATGTTTTCACTCCGTGACTTCAATGTACTTCTCTTCGCGAATGTATATACGTGTGTAGTCTGATTTTAGAATCAGTGTATCGCTGATGCTCTGTTCTCCCAAAAAATTACAGTTACCTAGTTTTGTGTTGATTCAAAAACAAAGTTTACGTACATCTTAGTTAAAACTCCGGGTACCATTTCTTCCTACTTGATAACTTTAGAACAATATGACTGCACATGTTGTCAAGCACGTGTACTGTACAATCCTGAGGTTCAACCTTTTCCAATCGTTGCTATATCCAAGTGGAGGATGTAGTTGTTGTTGTTGTTCAACAGTTGTTCAGCTTTTTCCTAACTTCCTTCCAGAACTCTGCCGCCTTTGTGGGTTTGTTGACCAGATCGTAAGTACCATTTATTTCGTGCTCCTGTTTTAGGTTGTATGTGGCCGGGCATTCCTCTGATATCACAACAATCTAGTCAGAGGTCAGAACCATTGTAGCCTGACCTTCCGCACATAACACAGTGCCAGCTCCGGGTCGGTTGCGGCCATGTTTGCGCTGGGGATAGCTGGGAGGACTGGTTCTTCGCTCGGCATGGCAGGACTAGACGTGATCCTTGCCTTCTTCCTGGATGTAGTAGTACCTGTAGCACTCGCATAACGCTTCAGCTTCGACCACATTGTCTCTAGAGGATTGAAATGAGATAAATAAGTTCCCAATTTCAGTACTGTACAAGGTACGTTGACACAAAGCAAAATAGTGATGTTTGCACAGACTCCAACACCTAATCATTGCCCATTTCTGCTTTGAAAGTAGCACCTCGACGCCTTGTATTGCAGTAATCGTCATTTTGACATGAATCTTAGGACCTTTGGTCTCAGGTAATGCGCTTACTGATCGAGTCCTTATCCAAACCAGACTGCGTCCTATGTTCTGCGACAGTACAAATTAAACTTATAACACATCTATACCATTGCTCTGTGTTTGCTCCATAAATTTGGACATATGATGTACAGAGTTGTACTGAAGACTTTTCTCTACCCTGTTTATTGTTGTCACCACACGATCCAGCTTTTTACCTGATGAAATGAGCTGATCTCGAAGACATTTATGTGTCGTAATTGAAGTCATGTTATATCACAATTTCGCGTATTTTATTGGAAAGCTGTTTAAGTGTGTATGACAGCTTTGGTCGCCTTGAATAGCAGGTTTAGTTTTCTTAAAGCAGTCTCTGTATTCGAACAGTGAATTTTGAAAAATGTCGCGGTTTGCAACGTGCCAAATTAGTTAATTCAAATCGGCAACAAAGGTCTTCAATAAACTTATTTATGACAGCGCAAATGCCTGACCTGGATATTTGGGGACTCGAATAGGTAACGTGTGCAGTATGGCCCGAAATGACCCAATCACCCATTTCAACTCTAACTATAGTCGATTGGTCGTCCAATGAATTATTTTGGATATTACTGAGCATAACTAGGGGGGCCTTATCTTAGTGGTGAACGAGCTCAAACTCGAGCGGAATATGGCGGGCGTTCCAATTTCTGTAAACTAATTGACTTGAAGATTTTCGTGTGCTCTACTGCCTGCCAGATACCCACTGAAGTTCCGAGTATGGAATTACGTTTAATTATTTTGGTTATTTTCCTCCCGTTAGACGCTGGTCTAGGAATTGCCTTAAATTTGAAGGTGGTGGCTGTGACCTTTTGTGATTCTGCTAATTGGACTGAGAGATGGCAGTGAGGACTAGATTCTCTACTAAGAGCGAGAAATTTAGATAATTGTTGTGATTTCGCAAAAAAATATTTGACGTATAGGTTACTAATGTGTGGTGTAGAAAGGCGAAGAAAAGAGCTGTATTTCTACTAGAACACTGAGACGTGCATTTGCCCTTATGTATCATCCAACAGACTCACCAGCTTCTAATGTGATAGGATCCAATCCCATACAGCATCTCGATAAAATGCGCAATGGGACCCCACCATGGCCGTAGGAAGAAACAGTTTTCTACCCAGGCGAATGAGATTTACTGATAATTGCAATTAATTGTCTTAAACATCCTGCTTATCTCATCGGAATAGACAAAAAGAACAAAAACTAAGCAAATAGGAATATTCTTATGAGTAAGGAAAGGCGATTAAAAGTAGTATACTATATAGTTGATGTAGGTATACAAGATTGTATTATGTTTTATACATAATTAAAATTGAAAGGTATCAAAACTGTAAAGGGGCACTTTTAAACCTTTGTTACGGAAAAAGAACAAAAGAGTGTCATATAAATTTGTCTTTGTTGATAGATATAAGAGAGTTTTTGTTATTTATATTCAACAATGCTAGACCATTTAGCCCGTGACCACATGTGGATCGGAGATATGTTTTCAATCGTCGGAGACTTTCAAAGCACCTCTCACATGCGAGCAGAAACCAACTGGCATAATAAGGAACAACTTCAAAATACTGCCAATGTTTTTATACGCTCCAGACTTTTCCAGTTCAGTCAAAACTTCCAATGGATCATCAGGCAAATCTTAATTATCTTTCTGTCTCTTCATGTCATGTCGGAATGTGTGTGGATTAGTAATGCCACTTATAGTAGTTTGAGTTTCGACTTAGAGAAATAAGATGCATAATATGCATTCTTCAGTTCTGGAGGAAATCTTGTTGAAATCTTCATCTTCTGCACGTGAATTTCCAAACAAGCAAACCACATTAGGATCTATACAGTTAGTGTATTTTAAAGTTGTTTATGCTAATCAAAGACGTTGGAATAAGTATTCAAATCTTTTTGATGTTAATTTAGTTTTTAGTAGAAACAAGTTACTTAATATAGCCTAAATAGTTTATACTTTTAACAAAATATATACATGCATACTAGTAAAACATTAAACCACCAAACTTAATACCTCCACGAGTTTTACAGAATTTTTATATAAAAAATCAATTTGTATGACCTGTTTCCCGTTTAATAAATTTAATATTGTACATATCATTTGGATATTTCATTATTAATAATATAATTGTTTGTTTACAGGGCCTTCAATACTTTTACATGTTGTATATCTGACTTGCTTTCTGTTTTTATTCGCAATTTGAATATATCCCATTGATGATAGAAAACATGAATTCCATTTATAAATTGAACTCTCGAAATAAAATACTTTCATTCATCATAACTTGCCTGATATACAAAATGTAAATAAAGTTATCAAATAAAAATGGTTTACTGTGAATATTTTTTATCGTTAACTGTTATTTACTATTGTCTTGCTTTGATGTTTGATATTAGAAACGTGTGCGAAGTAAGGAAATGTAGTTGTCCTTTTTAATTCCAGAATGCTATTTGATTCATACAAAAGCAGTAGAGTACTTTATTAATTGCGTGTGATTATTGATCTTTGACCGAAACATGATTGAAATTCTAACCTTTCAGCGCCGTTGGCATCACGTGCTGCGAAAAGTGCATGGAAATTGTCGTTTATCTGCACGTTGGCGTTTACAGTAGACTCGTGTAATTCCGCCCACACAAAGGACTAACTGCACGATAGTTCAAATATACATGTGAAAATTTGGAAGAACTGTCGCGAAGTTTTCTGTACTACTCATTAAATGATAAAAATGACCGGTGTACCTTTCGGGCAAAGTATGGCCACCATTTATCCTAACTCTACTTTAAATTCATGGTCGTTATATTACTCCAGAGAAGTATTGGATTTTAGCGCCTTTAGGTTGTGCATGTCTCACAATCACGTATTTCAGTACAATACAATAAGGTTTTACAATCTATTTAACTACATAGGTAAAATACCAGTCTGTTTATTACTCGGCTTCGCGAGAATGCAGACAGGTAGATCGCTATAAGGACGGTAGCATAAATACTAGGGACACTCTTATTCCTGTGTTAGGCTACAAACAAGCTGTTGTGCGCCTAAACTTCCAGTGATTCAGCTGTTTTGGTTTACCTGAAAAAATAGATCGAGTAACTTGTCCACTTAATTTGGTTTATTTCTTGTTACTTATACAATGTTTAATGTATAATGTATGTAAAAAATGTTGATTTGTCTAAAGCATATGTTTGGTTGTCAGACTGTTTTTATGGGATCTATAAGTTAAGCAAACCACTTGGTGACTGAAGAGATTTCTGACAGTTAAATGTCACTCAGTTAAACATAACTATCGTGCAGTTGTGAAGTGTAATGTGTCATGTGTGTGTGGACCTTATTAATTTAGGGAAATTCTCGACGTATCTACGTTTCTTCACCGTGCAGTTGAATGACAGTTTTCGTTCTCAATCAACTGTGCATGGAGTGCATAGTTACTAAATTACGGTCTTCTCTTTGCAAATATTGAGTTTCTCCTTCCCTTATACCTGCTCTGCTCCCCCTCCTCCCCCATCTACCCAGTTACGTAAAGAGAAGCAGAAACAGCCTACCCATGCAGCCGGTACGAGCCAAGAGACACTCGATCGGATTCCATTTTAGTCGTGAGTTTCGGCGAGCAGGGTGTATTCATGGTTTGATTTTGCGCATACACATCAAACACATCTTTTGCCCCGCGCTCTGCTTTCTCCTAATAACAAAATATGTGCATTAGTTAGCTGCTCTGCTTGCTTGTTCAGCGCTCCCTCCCCTTGTTTCCGCCACTCCCATTCCCACAACTCCCACATAACCAGATTAACACCCACCGGTTTGTCTACAGTATAGTGCGCGCGCGACTGACTGCCGCCTGTCTTTAGAATCTGTTAGATCTGGATGTTTATAGCGTGGTTTCCTCATATCCGTATTGCTTATTCGCAAAATTTCCTACGATAAAAAGTAAACATGAAATGTAAAATAGTGGGAGGTTTGCAGCTATTACCTGTACACCCACTCCATTGCGACCATTTGCCTTTTAAGGTTATACTTCTTCTCACGCCTCGCCTGCCCCCGCCTGAGGGATATTGACGTTTATAATCCTACCCGTTATTTTAATATTATAAGAGAACGTCCGTACGTCCTTGTTGAAATATCTTATGTATGTAGTATTCTTGGTCATTTAACTATATTACTTTCGACTATTGCGATATCCTCAGCCAGTGTGATTACACCTGATTTCTATTATTTCATAATTGTCTTTTACATCTCCCCTCAAATAATTCTGATTGTTTAGTATATTCCTCTCCCAGTGATATATATATATCCTTTGGTTAGTTTTCATTGTTGACTTTGTTGGCGACTGTCTCATACTAATTAATAGGTTGAAAATTTCAAAATGACTAAGTAATTATATCTAAACTTTTGTCCCTGTTCTTACACACTTATTTTCATTTGGCAAAGCTTTAAGACTATTTATTCATTCTGTTTTATAAATAAGCTTTATGTAATATTGGATAAATATAATTGGTTATTTGATATAAACGTTGTTTTCTGGAAATAGTTTCTACCGCAGACATGAAATAAGATATGTAAACTGCAAAATTGATTCAAATTGGCACATATTTCGTGTATAGTGGTACACATCAGGTTAAAGCTAACAAAACAATCATAATTGAGACATTTAAAAAAATCTTCGGAGTAATTACTCAGTTCCCCACCTCTCATTTGTTGATCCGTGCGACTCAATATATTTTCCAGAAATCTCTGCTCTCTCTAGCTGATAAATACATGACTACTCCTGTTAAAAAGAAACCGAAG
Source organism: Nematoplana nigrocapitula (assembly GCA_032274565.1). Taxonomy (NCBI): domain Eukaryota; kingdom Metazoa; phylum Platyhelminthes; order Proseriata; family Nematoplanidae; genus Nematoplana; species Nematoplana nigrocapitula. The sequence continues at coordinate 9,919 of JAUYWV010126524.1, forward strand.
GGTAAGAAACTGCTTTTGGGTGGTAGAAAAATTAAGAGTAGTGTCCCCAATTGAGCTTTGCGGCGGGCAATCAGCAGTTAATTTTACTGATGTGGCAGAGAATTGATGAAATTTGTGCTGTCTTCACTAATGCAAGAAAGTTTTTTTCAGATGAAAGTGGTGTTCAGTATCTGATTTTTATTGTTTTCTGACGTTATCTAGGCGTCGTCAATTATTAACTATGAATTGCCGCATGACCCTGATTAATAATTGATTGATCGATGATTTTTGCGCTTATGTGAGTCGATTGAAGAGTTTGCACTATACCCCCTATGCTACAGTGTGGTGGCTGACTTGATATTGTTAACACAATTGTGCTCGTGTTCTGCATTGAGGACATAGCTTGCCTGTTTTTCGCCTAGTTTGCAGCCACACACCCTAACGATAAATATTGAGAGCATCACTATATGTGTATTATACAATTGAAGTAAAAAGGAATAATATCGATTCTAAACAATGAGTATATTAGATAACAGTATGCTGATTGAATTTAATTGTTTTAACATGATTTTGCATTAAATTAGTATATTCTCTATAAAAAGATACGCTCTTTATTTATAGTGTTAAGAAAATTATACCGTTCGATTTATTATTCATACGACATCCTGGCCGGTTCGGGAAGGAAATTAAAAGAACGCTGCTAGTGATAATGCCAGTGTGTGGTGCTATTTAGAGTTACAGTACATCAAATTTATTTTATTTTCTATAATTGAAATACTGATAGTGTCATGTGTGATTGCTTGTTAAATTTATTTAATGTCAATAATGACGTATGACAATTAAAAAGATATAGTAGCCAAAATAAAAATACCTGAATACTAAATTAATATAATTACTTGTGAAATGGATGTACGCCATCAAATATGTTGTACAGATAACTACCAGGTGAACAACTTTTCGTTATTCTTACCGTCCAGATAAAAAACAAAACTTAGAAATCGAAATTACAGGGTATTCCCGTTTGTACCGTCGACCTCTAGATATGTTTATTTAAAGGTACGTTTCCCTTGGATACTGGAATATTGATAATTTTGTCAATCATTTTAAATTTTCTGCTTTTACCATTCCTAGACTACACTGTCAATCTTATGAGATTCGAGCTGCTTTGACTGCGGCTTAAATGTTGTGCATGACCTTGTGTTAGGTTGCGCGTCTTGTTGAATATACCTATAAAAGCTGTCTTTAACTCTGATACTAGTGTTTTGACTAGTTTGAAAGAATGATGATTGAAGCATTGGATCATATAGAAGAAGCATTAAAAGTAGGGGGTGAACTCATCAAAGATATAAGATTCGCAGATGATCAATCATTGACTGCAAATACAGAGAAGGGACTGCAAACACTATTGGACAACCTGAATACCACAGCTGCAAAATACAATATGAAAATAAATATAAAGAAAACAAAAATAATGCGGATCTCGAAATCGGGAAATGATA
>JAUYWV010126535.1:0-11393 GCA_032274565.1 Nematoplana nigrocapitula
GCCAAAGTGTTTTTGCCTACGCAACCGTTCATTAAATGATTCGTGCATTTAATTACCAAGGACTCCAGAGCCAGTCTGTATTTTACAATTACATTTAGTACCCAACAAAATACTCTTTTTATTAATCATTTTATCAATTTGGGTATGGCCAAATCTCCGCAGAAACTGCACTTAAGCTTCTATAACTCTACATGCTGTTTCAATATACATTTGGTTTGTTACACAGTAAAAAGATTCAATATGTACTGCGTACATCACAAGAATAGATCAAAATGCAGATGACTTACCAAGCTCAAATAGCTGGCCATTGCTTTCTACAAAAGCGCAAAAATGCAGATTCGTTTGAAAAGTCGCGTCCGGCGCCTAAAGCACAGATAACGAACAGATATGTGGTAATGCACTCACAGTTCAACGGCTAACCTCCTTTGTACGCTTTTCTCACTATCATATCCCCTCAATTATAGTTTTTTGTTCAAAGATAGAGAAGTTATCTAAAATACATAAATTCTGGAACAATGACGCTCTTTATTGTTTATATCTGGGAGAGACTAATATTGTTCGAACAAAAAACAAATTGTTACAATATAATGCCAAACTTGTTCGAATTATCACAAAAACAGTCCCTGAAAAAATGGGCTTTTTGCTTGTAATTGTTTGAGATCTTTCTGCTTCACACGAGCAGCCTTTTCTCTTAACCATTTGATTTTATAGAAACCTCTCTGAAATTCCGTCTTCTCTCTGTGCCTCCACACACTTCTCCTCACACTATGAAATTCCCTGATATTTATTCCCTCATTCTAGCAACCACACGGTTTCAATGCTGTTCCAACGAAGAACAAGTGAGTTTCCTGGAACAACTCAAAAGAACAATAACAACAACTGAGAATTCTGCAGTGGAATGCGGGAGATTTCAACACCCACTGTATGCTATGTGACCATGTTCAGCCGCAGGACACCAGAGGAGAGGAGATACTCGATTGGATCTTGGCAACGTCATGCACAAATCGGGGGCTTCAACACACGTCAACAGAACACGGTGTGACAGAGTAGCCCTGTTATCTCCATCGCCCACCCATCATCATGGAATGGAAAGATCGTCTGGACCATCGGTGAGGACCACCTGCCCATCGCCATTTCAATCAACTGGGAAATTCAGCCAATGTAACAAATGGGACATTGATTGGAGCAAGTTCAGTCAGGACGTCGAAAAGGCTATCGCTTCCTGGGACCAAAACGCTACTATCTCTCAAAGAAAGCGCCACTCGCTTTAACGTGCCCTGATCACAGCCGGCAAGAAGCACGTTGGCAAATCAAGGAGGGGAAAGCACAACAGGAGTTGGATGTCCCCGGCACTAATGTCTGCCATCAAAAAGGCCCAACCTTCTGAGGAAACAAGTCCGCACTCACCGGAAGGAATGGCTCGAGGCATGCAGCGAAAGGAGGAAGCTTGCGAAAGAGGCTAAAGAAAGTCCTACTTGCCCTCACTGTCAGTCCGAACCGCAGACGTTGGAGCACTGGTTCTTCCGATGCCCAAGGACAGACAACTTCAAGCAACAAATCTTTGGAACTGCGCGCTGGGCGTGGAGCCTCAGCAAAAACAAAACAACAACAGCAGCACGGTGTAGAATTTCTACCAATTATTTCGACAGACTATGTTGCATAATGTATTCGTTAGATTACATTAGTAAAATTATGATTTATAGTTGACCTGGATAACCTCGAGATAGAAATTTGTGTCACTTGTTTAATATCACACGAGAGAAAATATATAAAACCTACAAAAATAAACTTATGCAATATTTAGTGTGTTCATACTTTTAATTACGGGACTGATGTACAGTGAAGCCTCGTTAATCCGAACACTTTAGTTCCTAGAAAAATTTTCGGACTTATGAATCACTATTTCTCTGTCAATTGAATATCATAAACTGCTAGCGGCCAAACCAACATCTTCATTTGTGTGCAAGATATCCCAGAGCAATTGCATCCAGTCTATTAGCAAATGGAGAAAGATCATCTTGCTAAAACACTACAAAATGTAATCCATTTTTAGATTTCGTAAATCCAGTATGTAGTTGGGACTTCTTTTGTCTCCCTTTCCAGTACAATTTGCTAAACAGGAGAATGCATGTATAGCAAAATTCATTAATGTACGTTGTTTCAATCCACCATCACTGCCGACATTTGCCAGGCAGCGAATACAGGAACTTCCCGTTTGCCTCATCATCCGAGGTGGACTGCTCAAAGTAGGCGATCAGCTGCTCGACATGCTTCCTTACCTCGGTCCTGAGATGAAGTTCTCCAAACGCATTGCGTCAGACTTTATTTTCCGGAAAGGGAATTCCGGAATAATGAAGAAAAATTGCATTACGGAAATCCATTCACATATAAATGTATCCGGATTGCGAGGTTTTCGGATTAACAAGGCTTCACTGCATATAACTAATTAAAATCCAGTCCCTTTCTTTGCATACCTCTGTTTGACCCTCCTGTGCACTTTCTTCATGGAAGGAACTCAATTCCTAAACAAAGAGGAGAATCGTCTTAGAGAAAAACATCACTAGGTGTCATTACTACTAAATTATTACTGGATCAGATTCCATAGCCGAGGCAACTTCAGAAGAATCAAGACCTTTTATCAGTCCTATAAATTTGGCAATAAAGCTATTATCTGTAATAAAAATAAACATATGTTAACGTAATTACCTGTCACTGTATGGCGTATACAGAGAACGTATAATAAAAATATGCATCAAAGTTAACAATATATTTTTATCAAAAAGTACATAGTAATTGACAACAACTAATCTTACCTGTCAATTTCAGAAGACTGGTAGAATTTAACAAAGCATGAAGAATAGCCATAGTGCCGCAGGCATTCCTAATAGTTTGCTTCATGAAAAATAGTCCTGAATTAGGATCTTCAGATCCAATAGGATCGGCTTTGACATTATCAGTCTGAGGGTAGAGGAGAACCACAGCTGCCACAGGTCGTGGAATATATTGCAGAACATCTGGTTCTAAGCACCACACGTCTACAAATTTCCATTGATCCAGCACTCCCATTTTCTTGATATACTAAAATATTAGTTAAGGGTGACATGAAAATTATTAGATAATGAAGGCTACAGATGAATTTGATACCTACCTTATTTATCACCTAAAATGGAAAGAAAAATAGCATTAACAATACCAACAAAATACTTACAATAAGGAAAGTAATACATTATAGCAGCTAAATTATTGCCCTATTTAGATGTAAAAAGCAGTCTGGAAAACAAAATAAAATAAATATTTTATAGGCAAAATAGGTGAAGTTAAAGTGAAAGAAAATCACTCTCTAGTCTTAGCTGCCTTAAACTCAGCACTATTACCATTGCCAAACACAAGCAGTACTTGGTATCTGCAGTTCTATAGATCATGTATATATACAATATCGATGATATCAATACACCATTTCCCCTCAAGATCAGTTTAGTTGTTCAGTGTACGTTAGGCCTTTTCCTTACCCTGTTCATTCCTTTGCTCCAATTTGTGACGTCATGAATTCATTCATATCTTTTCCATTCTCTTATTCCTTTGCACATACCTCTCCCTCCACTGCTGTCACCTCTTCTCTTCTAATAATCATACTTTTGTTAATTTCTTTTTCTTCACCATCTCCAAACAAATCTTTTGGGAATCTTATAGTATTCTGGATCCATTCAGTTCTCTTTCTCTCCCGCCAGCTCACTCTTTTCACAGTCACAAATCAAATCTTGACCATTTTCTCTTCTTTGTTCCTTAATATCTCACTTTTGCTAGTTTTACTTTGAACCTTAACCTCAAGTCATTTGATTTTCACACTTCTACCAGGGTACCATCTGGCATTCTTAAGTCTAATCCAGATCCCTCTCATGCTGTCCTCTTCTTCAGTGATCTTTGGTCCTAGAAACTTAATTTCCCTATACATTCTTCATTTTATCATTTTCAATATATATATCTCCCTCTCTATACACCATCTGTCGACTGTCATTGAGTTTGTTTTGCAGTTGCTAATGAGAAGACTTAGTCTCATATTCACTGTTCTAAACAGTTTTTTTAACTCTTGTCAGCTGTGTTTCATCAATGTTATATAATTTGTTTATTATGCCTATTACACCTGATTCACTTTTGCTGTGCTATAACACAAATTCTATAACAATCAGATTGGAAGCTGTGGACCTCCAAATTCTTTGAGCATCTTCCACATAGCCTCATAGTGCAGCTTTATTGGAGGTGTTCCTAAAAGTGAACTCTATATTAATGTTCCTTTCCTAGATGTGAATCCACACTATTATTGTTGGTCTCTTATACAATGAAAGGCTGCAGATATTGTCTATTTAACTCCAATAGAATCTTTGATGCATGACTTATCACATGAATGGTTTGGTACTATTTGGTATAATCCTGTATTCTGGGTACTTCTGGTAAGGTTACTAACTCAGACAATCTAGTCTTCTGACCAGACCCTAGTCTTCTAAAATATATCAATGACCTTTATTACCTAGATATCTATACTGTGATCTAAAAAAAAACTTCCAGACTTCAAAGTCTTGTAATTCTATTATTACTCAATGGATTTCGATAAATTTGTCAGCATTTTAAATAAAAAAGTTTACAAAATGCTTTTACAGTATCTTAGGAACTAATAAAATTTTAATTTAAAATTATTATGCATATTTCTTTTAAGACCGTACGTCCTTCATGTGATTCCCAAACTCACTCCCCACCATAGGCTAGGCAATGTCGAGTCTATGATAGGATAACTTTCCTGGCCTTGTTGTCTGATCCCCAAGTTGATCCAGACTTAGTCTTCTTCTCCGATGAAGCGAATTTCTACAGGGATGGACATGTAAGCACAAGAAACGCAGTTGTATGGGAAACAGAAAGACTACCGAACCACTACCGAGAAAAGGATCTCAATTCTCCTCGTGTGACTGTCTGGGCAACCATGAGCAGATGTTACTTCCTCTGGCCATATTTCTTGTCGGAAGGTGAAACCATGAACTCGATGCGATACTGTGCCAACCTCAACCAGTTTGCAGATGATCTCAAATCTCTGGTGGGTCCAGAAGACTTCTCTAATGCATGGTTTCATCAAGATGGAGCCACAAAACACACTGCTTACATTTCGCGAAAATAGGCTGACAGAACTCTTTGCTCACAGAATGATTGGATTGCATCTGGAAGTTCCATTTCCATCGAAATCTTCTGACCTTAACCCAAACGACTTTTCTTATGGGGTTGTTTGAAGAAAAGGTCTACTCAACAAGTCCCTTTGCAAGCCACGATGCAATGGTGGATGAAATTAGAGCCCAAATGGATACCATTCGAAGCAGCCCAGACTTTCTGCCAACATTCGACTCAATATTTTGGTGCCTCTTGCAAAGGTTAGAAGAGTGTAACAGTTGTGAAGGACATTTTGTTTAGTTGTGTTCAACTGAATAATCTTGCAAACAAATTTGAATTTTTAATGTTAAAATATACACTATTTTTAAATCATTAGTTATGCTTTGAATGTCTATCAAAATCTGTTGAGTAATAACAGAATTTTAAGACTTTGAAGTATGGAAGTAATTTTTAGATCACGGTGTATATCAACTGCCTTGCCAGTCTCATTTTCTTGATTACACCTTGGACTTCACCTTTTAGTACTTCAGGTTCTTCATTGTCTTTTCTATTGTCTCCTTCTATCGAGTACTATGTCTATATATATAAAGTCTGAACTAGTAACAGGACACAACACCATTAAAATTGGAAGCAAGTGTATATAGTTTTAGGTCAGATTTTGATCATATTTCTTATAGAGTTATATAAATAAAGACAAACTGAATTAATTGTTAGGTGTAAATATTTTCAAACCTTTAAAGTTATCAATTTAATTTATTAATTTTTAGTTAGTAGCTGCTAGCAGAAAACAGTATAATTCAAAAGGATTACTATTGAATGCAATGGTCAACTGGACATTCCATTTCAAATAAATTTTGGTAGTTAGTATTTCAATTAATTGCTAAGAAAAATATAATCTAAAAGTATAAAGGATCAATTTTTTGTAATTAGTTATCAAAATGCCACATTGATTGAGAAGTACTGTAACTTTGGCTGAAATACTAATAATGATACTAATAGGAAGAAATTATTAGTGATGAAGATAAAACATAATATCTAATTAATATTATGGTAATACTAGCACTATTATTCAGTTTGATCAAGAGGATTCCACAGATGCCAAAGATAATCTCTTTATTTTTTTACCTAGAAGAGAGATTAAATGTAATTTATATTATGGCCCTTTAATTGCTATAATTCAGAAGCTAAGGATCTGTGATAGTTTAAATTATAAAGACATTTTGATTAATAATAGTGTTATCAATTATATTTGCATAAGTGCTAAAATTTTATTTCATTACCTTTGGCATTATAGGAAACTTTACAAATCTTTTATATTTAATACAAAAATCTTTATATTTAGTGTTGCCATTCTTGTTTTTGATTATTTTCAGGTCAAAAGTTAATATTTAATATGAAGCAATTATTACTAAGGTACAAAGTTGTCTGCACTACATACTACAAATATTGCAAATGCTTCTATACACAACATCGATTAAGCTGCATTACAATCTAAATCATGAAATCTTTAAACAAATATTTAATCAGTAGTATTTTTCTGTATATCCATTTATCCATAGACAATAGGTTGCCACTTTGACAGACTATAGTTAAGAATGAGATCCTGTAATCATTTGATTAGATTCTCTACATTTCTTCTTTTAATTAGTTTTAATATTTAATATTTATTCTCTTTTTTATACTTTTTTATTTTGAAAGATAGTTAAATGTTTACCTAACTTTTCTGTAACTTTTACTTAATTTTTCTAAGAATTAGTATTTGATGATTTTTATTGTTATCATCTGGACTAGGAAATTCTATATGTATAGTTTTATTTGTTTAAAAAATTAAAAGAAAGTATTTAGATTTAGTATTATTAGTCTAATAAATTAATATTAGAAATTATAGTTTAATTTATATATATTAATCAAACATAATTAACTATAAGTTCATTTAATTACAATGGTTGGTGCTATTGATAGTGCAGCATACAGTGATTAGAGTTAGTTGCTTGTTATGGCTGTTATTGTATTTTAGACAGTCCTAGCACATGTATCATTACCACATGGCCTGCCACATGCATTGCCTATGAGCAAGCGCAATAGGATAATAATAATAAATAACACACATACATACTGTATATACTAGCTAAAGAGATAGAGCCAGAGGCAAAGAGATAGATAGGTAGATAGACAGAGCCAAAACACTGTAGGTAGGCAGGTGAAGAATGGAGTGAAATCAATGACTCAGTGGCCTGCATGGCCTCAGATTGGCTGGCTCATTGGCGTGCAATGTCGGTTTGTGAAGAAGGTGAGCTAGCTAGCTCACTGGATTATTGATTTTTCTTATAATACGTTGGACCACATTGTCAATAAAATAATACAAAAAATTTGATAGTGTGATCGCATTGTCAATAGGTAAGAAAATTGATAGTGCGGTTGCATCATTAATAGATTTAACGATTTGTTATTAGTTATTATCTATAACTATAAATATTCTATGATTTATTTAATGAAGTGATGTCTGACTCTGATGAAATAGTGCATAATTAACCTCCAAAAATGTTATAGTTTGAGTGAAAAGCAAATATTTAATATTTTGATTGAATAAAATGAATTATTAAAGTTAGATAAGTAATATAAGATAAATATAATATTATTAAAATTATTATTCATTCTTATATTTGGTTTTACCAATGACAATACCATTATAGGTACTTGACTTGACTTGACTTGATGGGACTGTTCGCGTTGACATTTTATGCCTTCGCTGAGTCATTTGCTGGGTATTTAGGTCCTTTTTTTCAGTTTACCCTAGTAAAACAAACTATATATAAAATGATAGATTTTACTTTACTGATAATTTTCCTTTTTATTTTAGCAATATTGGTTGTATAAATCAAAAGTTATTGATCTTTAAAGTCAGATTTTCAGACGAATTTTGTCCTATAATTTCAATGCCAATTTATCATTAGAGTTTGGCTCCTTAACCCATTAATGCCGCCACGTGGGATTTCCTACATGTCAGTTTTCAAATATTTTCAAACAATATCTATTATTAAATATTATTTTCTGCAACTTTACTCAAGCTAAACAGGAAGTAGATATATTCTACTAATTATTTGAAGAATTTATTAATTTATTACTATTGTGAAGAAAATTTGATAAAGTAGATAAAAATATGCAAAAATCAGGATTTTTTAAATTTTTGATTTCTGTCAATTTACCTAGAGTTTAAATTTGAAATACCTAGCGCTATCAGGAGCTCTTAAAGCTATATACTAATAAAATCAGCATAAAATTTGGGTCAGAATAGTCTATAACATTCATCTTTTAACTAAAATTTTAAAAAAAAATTTTAATTTTTAAAAAAAAATCAATAATCAATAAAGCACTATCAAGATCTAAACTCCAAAGTGTTATATAAGTTATGTAAATATTATAGTCTCATAGGGTTAATAATGAAGGAATTATTTATCTTTTAAAAATCTACCTTTTTTGTTAGGTGGTACATGTTAAATTATTATAGATAAGTGTTATATTTAAAATATATTTTCATATAGATATATATAACTTTATAGTATAACTGAAATATTATTTGAAGGATATTATTCTGTACTATGTAAATATCTAAAAATAAGTAAGATAAAAAGTAGTTAATGCTATTGAAAATATTTTTAAAGTTACATATTTTTGACAAAATACCATTTTCTGGACAAATAAAAAATCAATACCTAAGTACCTACTATTAGTCTTATTTTCTAAATTTTTTAATCTAATAAAAGGTTTTGATAAGATTTTGGTATTAATCATAGCTATAAATATTATCATAACAAATATATTTTCATACTATAAAATAACTAGCCTTTTTCTACATATATACACTGGCGGATCCAGGGGGGGCATTTAGGGTGGTCTTCCCCCAAAACCCAAAGTAGCCTATTTTATCCCCCCCCCAAAAAAGGTTCCTCGTATCTTTTTATTTGACGGAAAGAAACATTGCCACAGACTATTAGAATGAAAAGCAATATTTACTCTTGGGCCCCTTGACATTCATCTTGAATAACCATATATACTTAGTGGCAGTGGCGTAACTAGGAGACTCCAAAAGTCCAGACCCACCTCAGATTTTGGCAACTATTTTACTATACTGGGCGTCTATTTTGATAATAAAGTTATACTAGACAAAACAAGACAAATCCACTCACAGCGCTTATTTCAATAAGAAAATTGTACTAGATAAAATGAGATAATTTTACTCATTGCACCAATTTTAATAATAAAATTGTACTGAATAAAACAAAACATTTTCACTCTTGGTGCCTATTTTGCTAATAAAGTTATACTATACTATAGATAAAACAAGACAATTTCATTCATGGCACCTATTTTGATAATAAAGTTATATCTAGATCTTCTCTTCTTGAGTGCCATCTTTAGTTTAGAAGCTCAGTGGCCCATGATGAAAACTCCCACGATAGCCTTCTCCATTTCTTCTTATCTTATGCCAATGATTTCAGTTCACTGTAGGTCTTGCCTCTTTTCATAATGGTGTCAAATACGTTCTGCAGGAGTGGGGTCACAAAAAATTATACAAACTGCAAGTTTCCCCTTCGAAGTAATCCCTCTCGAGTCTAACATACTTTTCTATCCTGCTCTAGCACGTCTCCAAGCACTTCTGAAAGGATTCTCCACAGCTCCATCTCTTGATGGCTTCTACATCTGGAAAATGGGTGCCCTTGATGACCCCTTGAGCTTGGGAAAAGAAAACAAATCACGAAGTGGCACAAAGAGGGACGCGAAGATGATCACTTCAGGAGCGGAAAGCCTTCAATGAGCAGGACTGTGGACAACATTGAGCGTGTGAGGCAGGTGGTGCACGGTGATCGTCGTCTGATTGTTTGAATGCGGGCATGCAGATATGTCAGGATATCCTCAAGCTCAAGGGGATAATTAAGCTACCCATTTTTTGATATAGAAGCCATGATCAAGAGGGCTGTGATGACGGAGCTGCAGAGAATCCTGGGAGAATTCTTTCAGATATGAATGTAAGTGTGGCGGCGCAGGATGGAAAAGTGTGTTAGCATCGAGGGATTACTTTTAGGGGGAAACTTGCAGTTTGTATAAATCTTTTATAATTATTTGTGACCCCAGTCCTGGAACATTTCTGACACACCTCATAAAGTTATTGTACTGAATAAAACTAGGCTATATCAGTCAGGGTGCTCTTTTCAATAATAAAGTTGTATTGTGGGCCAGTATAGTAAAATGACACAACAGTAAAAGTTTTGCACGGACTTTGTGCCAAAATATGGACGGAACACAATCTTCCATCGGAATGGCGAAGAGCAATCATTGTTCCCATATACAAAAAGAAGGATAAGATGTCATGTTCGAACTATCGTGGAATAAGTTTAATTAGCCAAGCGAGCAAGATTCTCCTCCGGATAATCCAGAAAAGAATGATCCCCACAATGGACCTGGTCATTAGTGATGAACAAGCTGGATTTCGAGCAGGCCGGGGGACTATCGATCAATTATTTACTCTCCGTCAACTCAGTGAAAAATATCTTGAATTTGACCAAGCCCTGTATGTGAATTTCATCGATTTCCAAAAAGCTTTTGATACCGTCTGGCAAAATGGCTTATTCTCTACTATGCGCTTCTATGGCTTTCCAGAAAATATGGTGTTAGTATTAGAATCTCTTTACTCTATATCTGAAAGTGCTGTCAGAGTTAATGGAGAGCTAACTGATTGGTTTCACACACAAGTAGGAGTTCGACAAGGCTGCCCACTCTCCCCGTTCCTTTTTAACATACAACTTGAAATGGTTATAACGCTTGCCCAAACAAAGGTGGAAGAAGGAGTTAGAATCTTAGGAGAGAAGATTAACAACATACGCTTCGCGGATGATATTGCTCTCATTGCGGATAACGTTCAAAACCTTCAACGATTAACCACAGCTCTTGACAGTAGTAGCCGGGATTTTGGTCTTAGAATAAGTGCTGAGAAATCAGAAACAATGGCCATTGCGCGTGAGGAAAAAGATATCCATGTCTCCCTGTCCGATGGTCAACATCTGAAACAAACCGACCATTTTACATATCTTGGTGGCCTCTTAACAAGCAAAGGCACAACGGCGGAAGACATCAAGCGCAGAATATCTCTTGGATATGGGCAGCTGAATGCTTTGACAAGACTCTATAGATCTAAATCTATTTGCATCAAGCTCCGCGTTAAGTTATATCTTTCGTTGATTCAA
>JAUYWV010126546.1:0-11393 GCA_032274565.1 Nematoplana nigrocapitula
ATGTTCTGGAACAAGCTGAAACTGTTGACTCTGTCAAATACATGTCATTCCTAGTTGATGCGTTTGTCTCCTTTTCGACATGTGAATTGCGCCAGACGCGCAATGCTGTCATCAGGGAAAATGCTGTGATACAGCTCGACAATGCGCATCTCCGTGTGTCTCAGGTGACAAGTCACCACATCGAATAAAAAAGGCCATTATTATTCCACAAGCGCCCTACTCACCAGACCCAAATATTCAGGACCGTTTTCTATTCCCGAAACTGGAGATGGAACGGAGCGAGATCATACCTTCGATGATAGAGATGCTCTTCGTGCTTTTCTAGATGTCGCGCATCAGAAGTTGACACCGGGGATGATGAACAAGCAGAATAACAAGTTGGTCGAGCATTGCCAAGGAATCATCGACAATGGTGGTGTTTATTTGTAATTGCTGTTTTTTTATATTTCCTGTTGTAAATTTCCAAAGGATACATACTTTATTTATTGTTAATAATAAACGGTTTTTGTTAAAATTTCCTTTAAAACGGCCATAATAGCTGAAACACCCCATAGATTCGGTTAGGGAATTTTACGAATGGGGCCACATTTCCGACTGGTACGCTCTTTTAGACTCGGTTAGCGCAATTTTCTGAATGGTCAAATTTTCGACAGATACACACTCCTAGAATTGATTGGTGTAATTTTCCTAACAAACCGTTAAAAAAGTAGGGGGCCATCGTCCTGCCCGATTCCGGCGCCCCTGACCACGTTAGTTTTTTAGATGTGTCCACACATCTCTATAAAATGGTCTGTCTACCTGACTACTGTACATGTATGTATGTCCGTCCGTCGAGCTAAAATGAAAAGTCTACATTATTCTGACTTTTGAGATTGATTTTAGTTGTTTCAGAATCACATGACCTAATGGGTGAGGCCTCCGTCATTTAAACAGAAAATTGCGGGTTCGAGACCCTCCCTGCATTAGTTATCTATTTTGTGTCTGGACAGCATTTTCCATCTTTTTTTATTTCTGGAATGAATGAATCCCGATGAGTGTGATGGCATTTCTACAAGTGAACAAGATTAACTACGTTGCTTCAACTCAAACTAATACTTAAATCTCAATGACGGCATTTTGCTAGTGGAGAGAGAAGGCATAAGGCGAAAACATTATCTGTGTTGTAGTTTGATGAAGTTGAGAACTTTTGGACGAGTGCAGACAAAAACATAATACTTAGCTAAAAAAATTGCGCAACTTTCGTAGAGTTACATTGTCTAAAGCGAGTATGTATCATAGATGGATGGTAATTTTGTGTTTCGAAGACGTCAAGAATGATGGAGAAATTTATCACATAATCATAAAAAAACAAATCAAAGAGGAAGTCGGTTCTACTTCTTTGTTTTGAGTGAACAAGTGGTTTATACTTAAATCAGTGTAAGACATGTAAAAGTTACGTCGCATGTTTATGGCAGAACAAGTTCGGCAAAAATACCAAGTATCATTGCAGCTTTCAACAACCTGCCGGAGCCGAAAGCGTAAACGGTACACTGTTTCCGGAGAACTACTGCTAGTATATTAGCAAATCAAGGTAGCCTACCACAATGATAATTCTTAAAAGAGCTGATGGTCGCTGGAGAAGTGATATACGATAGTCAACGGTGACGTGGAAACAAGGAGAAAAATAAAAAGTGGAACGTGGAACTTTCAACAACTGTATTCACATCATGTTTAACTTCTGATCATGTAGTCTTTTCACGTTACCATAGACTCATTGTGTTACTATGTAGTGTTGGTTTTGGGATTAAACCTTTTGAACTCCTGGAGTGAGAGAATATTATTGTCTACTCTCACCGGGAGCTAATAACTTATTATACCACCAATTCTATGAATTTCAAAACAATAAAGTCTACCTCCTTTCCTGCTATTTAAATAGATATATTTAATGATGGAGTTTTATCATATATCATAATGTCAACATTTACTTTAGCTACGATGAATGTCAATGTCTATCGTAGTGACAGATAAAATAGACAAATTACGAGTTCAAAATTGTTATATGGCATGTATTTTAAACTCCAACCGGGAATATATAATGTCCCGCCATTTCTCCCCCTTTGGGTACTGCTGTAGCATGCTGTATACAATGCTTCAAAAGCTGCTTAATGATTGGTGAAAAATTGCCCACTCCTTGGACGGATATTGGTGTTATTTAAATGCGTCAGTGATACTATCAAAGCGTTTGAGTAGAATATACCTACCGCAAAAATGTCAGATTTGGATTCCTCAAAAGTGACCTTCAAAATGGTCAGTTTTGGAGGTCAGGGGATGGACAGATGAAATTTTATTACGACAGTATCCAATTCCTCTCAAAAGTTTGATTGAGTAACAAATGTGATGAACGTTCATTTTTATCGTCTAACTATTTTTATTGTGTGTATAAATAATTGGACTTTGGCTAAATTACCACTAAAAGCGTAGTTCACCGTCCTTGATAACAAATTTGGCTTTTGCAGATGAAGCCACTTGTGACGTATCCGGTCATGAGAATCGTCACAATTGCATGCTTCTACCTTAATTTATAAGCAGTTACACCAAAGTTTCCGACATTATGACAAAAGAGTTCGACAACTACCCAAGGCAGCAATATTACCACAGAGATGGATTGGCAGAAGAGGAAGTCTGCGTGAATTCCCCCTAGATCACCGGATCTAACCCAGTGTGACTACTTGTTATGGGGTTATTTACGTGAATTAGTCTACCGCGGTCATCTAGTAAAGAATTTTCATGACTTGGAGGGACAAATTTGTAGGAGTTTTGAAAAAATTCCACGACAAATGTTTGACAAGGCCTTTTGTACTTTTCGGAGACGTTGTGAAAAGTGCATTCAGAAGGATGGCCTACACTTTGAAGGACTTTAGGTAAATTCCATTGAAACTATATACTCTATACAACTTCATAAACCTTCGTGTGAATACTTTATATTGTTCTGTTGTTCATTAAAAATAGTTGTTTACACATTTTTGTTTTCTGTACTTGTTAGAACATGTTGGGAGATAATTTTCGGACGCCCTGGACATATATTTTAACACGTACAGTTAAAGGTGTTTCAGTTTAGTTGTTCTTCGAATTACAGGTCTTGTGTTGATGTATAACTGATTCACATCTATTCCTTGAAGTAGGATGATTAAAAGTGGTTGGTTCGTCGTTTCATCGGGATTAGCCATTTAGCCAATGTACAGTAACAGTATGAAAATCTACGTAGACATAGTTTAAATTCAAACGGTTGCCATTTATTTTGAATAATTGTATGTAACACTTTATCTAGTAGATGGTTTATATACAGTTACACCAGATATATAAAACAGACTTTATCACCGACATTACCGCTACGATAGAAAGGCATTATGCTACCTTGGGCCAGATTTGCATAGCTACAATAGTATAAAGAATCGCGGGAACGTAGGATCAGTTATTTTACTTTCAGATAATAACTAGGCTATTACTCTATTAGAAATGTTGTCTGAACTCTGAAGTGCAAGGTATAATAGCGAAAATAAAATTTACGACTAACCTGAAAACGGGAGTCATATTGCCATGAATATATCACACTGGTCTGGATTCCATGGAATTAAATCAAACCGATGCACTGAATTCCCTGTTTGCCAAACTGTTTACACGCAGACCCAGTTAAACGCACAGACAAGGCGACTAGCTAGGTAATGCGTGTAGTTGCTATCGCTGACACACTGGTGGTGCAGTTTGCCATTGAAGTATTGGACTACCACGTTATCATCGCCAATATACATGCAGCACTGTCAGTCAGGACGCGCGGAATTCTTTTGAATTTCCACATTTAGCGCGCGTGACCCAGATTCCAGGATATCCTGCAATCTGATTGGTTGATCTCATGCACTTTTAAACTATATTGCATGATGTGTGTCGACTCTCTCGCTGCTGATTTCAGGATGTCATATGACAATTGTGTAGCAAACGTTACAGTCAGAAAATCACCAGATTTCTAAGTGCATAAATATTCAATTTCGGAGAAACCGGGAAAGTTTCAAGGGGGCCAAACTATCGAATGGGGCTCCGATCCAAAGGGCTTCCCAGATTACTGGAAGCCCCTTTAATTTTCAGAGTAATATTTTTGCTTGAAATCAACTGTTTTCAAAGACATTCAGAAGAGCTGAGTTTACTGTGCCTCCCGTACATGGTGGAGACGGAGAGGGGCCTTCTTGCTGAAAGGTTGGAGCCGCGGGAATTGAGGAGGGGCATCATTTTTAGTACATGTTTAGGGTCCCATGAGACAGAGTGGTCTCTTTTCATGAAAGGTTGTGGCCCCGAGAGACGGAGGGTATAATTTTGCTGAAATTTTTATTAAATATTAATATTAAATTTTGTTACAGAGCATCTTTTAACATAGATACTGGGTGACCATTTGGTCGCCCAGTGCTAGGTTTTGGTCGTCCAGTGCACTTTATCTTTAGGTAGTGGGCGACATGGGTGTACTGCAATACAGATGCAATCTCGTTCTGATGGGGAAAAGGAGCTAATGAGAATCATTGATCACCTAAAAAGTGCTGCTCATAGTGCTGCTCTCCGGGTTTCTGAATCTAATGAATTGTGGCTGACACATTCAAACAAACATCCACGGATAAAGATTTTGAAGAGTCATGAAGCAGAGACTGTAGCTACTCTAATTGAAATGGTCATTGATGTGCATTGTGACAGCAGACAAATGACATTGTCAGCTATTTCATGGACATCTAGATCATTGGCTCATATGCACAGTACTAATCAAGAGGCCATTTATCGAGCAGAAGGCTTAGACTCTGAGTTTGTACAATTCAATCCTCCTACATCAGCCTTCCATTATCGTACACCCGATATGTACCGCGAAGTTCTTGATACACTGGCAGAAGTTGTTATGGAAGGAGTGGCAAATGAAATCAAGACAGCAAGCTGCTTTTCACTTCAAGTTGATAGGTCGCTGGACAAATATTCAGTGGATAATAGGTTTATTACTGCACGGTTTCTGGGACCCCATAAAGCCAATAATACAATCTTTTTAAGTGAGAGTCATTCTGACAAACGTGGCTCAGATTGCCTTTTATGTGCTGTACAACATACCCTACAGAATCTGTCTTTAGAGGATGTTGCCAAAGAGAAACTTACTGGGCTAACGACTGATGGAGAAAGCGCCAACACTGGTGGACTATGGGCTCGGATGAAAGATTACTTAGGTCGGGATATACTTTGCATCTGGTGTGTGGCTCATAGGAGTGGCCTAGCTTATTCTGACTTGGAACGCAGTGTATCAGAGGTTAAACGCTGGAGAATAAACCTGAAGTCGGTTGCTACTTTCTATAGGGCATTGGGTGTTCGAACAAATGAACTGATAAAGCATGTTGAAGAAAAATGGTGCCAAATTCTTTAGATTTCCTGAACACTTTGAGTTTCGATTTGTTGAGCACCTTGTCACCACTGGGAATTAATTTATGAGAAAGATGAGCGTGATGAGAAGGCAACTGCTAAATGATTCCTGCACATGTGGAGAGAAGGGGGAGACCAGGAAGTATATACTGCTCTCATGATAAATGTTTTGAGATTGTTCAAGAACCTGCAGAAAGAAAGCCAGAAGGCACTTACAACTATGACAGATATACTAATGGTAAAAGATATTTTGATAAGACAGATGAACATGATGAAAGATGCCCCATATCCCGGTGGTGAGGCGGAGAAGCTGTTGAGTCAAAGAAAAGTTGTTGAAGAAGAGGAAGGCACTGGAAGATCTGGAGGAAGAAGAGTTCACAATGCTTATGTGTATACACTAAGACTGCAGTCAAGTCCCAGGAATGAGATCATCCTTGCATCAATTGAGTTTCTGACCCAACGTTTAGATGAAGATCAACACACCGTAGTGCAGAGAATACACGCATTCATTGGCGCCAGAACAGCTGTTACCATGATAGATGTGATTCGCCAAACTGTGGAAGATCTCTTTGGATCAGCAGCGGTTGCACCATTCTGTGATGAGGTAATAGGACATTTCGAAAGTGGAACCCTCCCCATTCCTGAAATCCAATCTTCAAGTGGTACTGCTCAGTTATATCACTTGTTGAAGATCTCAGTGCCTGAAACCATTTTCGGTAAACTGGTCTCTTCGTTTGCTGCACTATCACCCCATAGTATTGGACCCGAACGTGCAGTCTCCTGCCATACTATATTGAAGGGTCCAAAACAGTCCTGCTATTCAAGGGAGGCAATAAACAGTCGGATGGCCATTGCCCTAAACAGCTGTGGAACAGCTTCCTTCGACCCGCGGCCATCAGTAGCCAGACTATTACAGAAGAAAAATCGGAGAATGAGGGTGCCAGATGAAGAACTGTACACAAATCGGGACTTCGTGGAAAAGTTCTTTTCAACAGACTCCTGTGTCTAGAACTTACTGCATTGCACCAGTAAACAAATTATATCCAAATATCTTGTGCACAAATTATGCATACGAGTATAGTACTGTATTATAATACATGTATGTACATAATTACCTATGTACGTGTACACGTACAGTATATGACAGCAGTATACAGTATGTCTACATGTATATTATTTTATAATCTGTACACAAAAAGCTCTTAGTGTTCTTTGTCTGTCCAGCTACTGTACATATATCGATCTATATTTCTAAATCGTTGTTTTAATAAAAATATATATTAAGTTTAAGAAAATGAATTTTTATAATAAGGGTGAAGGGCCCCCCTTACCGAAATAAATCTTTGAATTTTGGTCGCCTAGTACATACATTTTCCTTAAAAGATGAACTGAGCCAGTAATGATCTTATCAAAACCACGTACTCAAAATAAACTTAACAAAGTTTAGAAAAATGATAATACAGATATTGTATATACTGTAGAAGGCAACTAAGAAATGTTTGCCGTAGCAATGACAAAACGCGGCAAAAGAAAAAGGTTCCCATTAAGGGTAACGCCGGCAGAAATGGAAAGAAAAACTGTGGAAATAGTATTCTGTGTCATTAAATATAGCAGTGTTATTTTTAGACGGATCCTCGCATCGCTATACAAAAGTTTGTATATCTGTCTGTATGTATGTGTCCGTCATGGTAATATTCGAAGTGGATTTTAGTTTAACGCGTTTGAGATTGATTTTAGTTGTATAGTGACATATTAAACGCTTCCGCTAGCTCAGAATGCAACCAAAGTAATAACACTTGTAATTCATGTTCAAATCGAATGCTGTCACCATTTCCATGGAAGCATTACAGATCGCACATCAATAACAGGTATAAAATGAAGCAAAGATTTGGTAGTGCTCAAAAGTTTCTAAAAAGACCCTAAAATCGAAACTGGCGTGGCTCCCATAGCGTTTGTTTGATAACGGCCAGCGCGCTGCTCGAGTGTTTTAGTGGCGCGGGCTTCAGACATTCCCGTTTGTTTGATGACTGACAGTGCTCTGTGCAAGGGTTTCGTAGTCGGTTTCGCGGGATGTTGACGCGCATTTGCCTTTAAGGCGAGAATTGCATTGTGTCGTTCCTTCGTTTCGATGCCCTCTCATTCTCTTGACAGCGCGTGACTGGGTGCCATTATAGTTTATTTTAGTTTATTTGGCATTTTTTCGCGAATTGTAATCACTATGTCAACTTTATAAAGTAATTTTATTAAAGTAATTCAATTTCAAAGTCTGCTTATATATTCATTAATTAACAAATTAATCAGTAAATTGAATATGATTTACTATTCGACGTTATTAATGATCGATAGTTCTGTAATTCTGCAGTGAGTTTTATGATTACCTTATGTAGGATAGAAAGTGGAAAATTTTGTTCGAATCCGTAATGTAAATTTGAAGATTTTGCGCATAATGTGTTACAACAAATCGATCAATAAATCAATAATGAACCGATTTCCTTGACCGCGGAGTTAGGTATAGACACAGTTTTTTCCAATAATGTCTAATAAAAAATAGCGAATAACAATTTCCATAATAATAATTCGTATTACATTAAATCGATGGAAAGTAGCTCATCAGAATTCAAATTTTAAATTTTAAATCTAATGTTAAAGTTTAGAATACGAGCTAACATTATAGTGATAGTCTCTATGTGCATACACTTATAAACACAGTCGTTTTAATAATGAGAAGTATATGAAGTTTATAAAATTATTTACGAAAGAGACTGTTGAGACACCCTATATAAGTAACAGTATACGGTAATGCTTTGTCCAGTTCCTTCGTTCTACAAATTCTGCAGTTTGGCCAAAGTAAAGAGAACCGGGAATCTCCCAAGGTAGCACAATCACTTTCTGTTGTAGCGCACATGTGTATTTCATAGTTACTTTAGAGGGACGGTCGGGGGCGCTGAATTACGTATATAGTGATTGCGTGCGGAAACTATTGACTGTGTCGCTTAACGAAAACATCGTAAACAGAAAAAAATGCGTAAACTCCAGCATTACCGTTTTCCGTTTTTCAGTACAATTATAAAGCAAATAAATATATATACCAGTACTATTGTGTACTATTATACATATGAGAAAGTGAAACTTACCGTTTTTCTTCTCTAACCGGTTAATTTCACGACGTGGAACAAAATGGCAATAGAGTCAACAACAAATTCTGCAATAGTGATCTGGAGATACGGAAAGGAAACTAGGTTGAGTGAAAGTGAACGGGAAGCGCTTGGGGAAAGAGCAGAGTCTTTATTAAAGCAACTGGTATCCCCAAATAAGATTACCTCTCTCTATATGCGGGGTGCGTTGAGGGCGGACGGTATACGATACGGTAGCAGAACTTAAATTCTGCACTAGTGTTGCGCTAAACGGGAACGGACGAGATTCGTTGCAAATTTAAGGGGTGAGTGCACGAGTGGCCTGACGGGACGGGATGCCGACTGTTGAAATTAGTGTTCGTTAGACCTCAAATCAAATCAGCTGCCTGGCATATACGAATGTATAGCTCTCGAGTCGAATTCGGCTAGATGCAAGCATCCAGCTAGTTAGGTAATTGATTGATTGAGTGCTAATGTCCAAACTCCATGAATTTCTATGGCCGAGGGGATGCCCTCTCCCAAGGGTGATCGTCCGCCTCCCTAACTGACCGGAAGTCATTTGACCATTGGGTTTCGATTTCGCTTTCGACTTCGGCTGCCTATCCACCCACTCGGACTATGTGCGCGCGGAGGTGTCCTGCATGCAGACGTGGCCGTTGTAGTCAATGCGAAGAGGAAATAACTCAGAAGAATAGCGCCAAATATAGGAGATTTTTAGGCAAACACCTAAGTTCTGGAGAATTCGGAAAATCCCAGACTAATGACGTACAGGTGTGGGTCATTCATCTGGACAGACAGCGTCAATTCAATTTGGCCGTGATGAGCAGTGTGCTATATAGCCTATGCAGTACATGTACGTTGAAAGAATTTCGGTGTTTAGTGCACAACAATTCACTGTTTTACTCAAAACAAGACGCCACAGATTTGGATCACATATGATATAAGGTTGTTCAGTCTCCATGAACCAGTCCACAATTTGTGCAATGCGAAATGTCTTAGAGGGTTTTTTAATGGGGGTGAGGGAAGAGAGTAAATTGTGTAAAGGCATTTCTCGTAGAAATATCTGGTGATAAAAATAGAAGACAGGGAAACAGGGTAAGAAAGTTGGGACTCTGACTGTGGGGAGCCCCACGTATTTAGTGTCATTAAATCTGCCCCCACTCCCCTTTCATATAGCTTCTCTCTCGCCTAACCTCGCCGTCTTAACCATACAGGAAAGAATTAAGGCGAATAGAATAAGCGTTGATCTTTTGCCAATTCACTATTTGAAGATTTTTTCTTAGAGACAGTTACACCACGATCGATTGTTTGCGGCAGCTACTCAAAACGGGATACTATTTCATATAGCGATCGACTATGAACACGGAAAAGAATACCTGAAGGGAGGCAGAGAGAGAGAGAGAGAGTGAGGAGGAGACAGCAATTTTGATGTGTTTTATTTTCCGTCGGTATAGTTATATGGAGTAGCCCAGCAGTCTTTACTATGGCGTGCTTGCTCAATGTCGCCGGGCTTTGATTAAATCTCATCAGCCATATATTGTAGCTATCGTATAGCTTCTGGGCAGTCAATAATATTAATCGCTTTCTGACGGGAATTTTCACATCAAAAGGGATAAGTAGTATGACTATCAAAGTCACTACAACTATCGGCGCAGCCGCGACGGAAGCAGTGGAACAATCTGTTGATTTAATTAAAGGCGATAAATTTTCCCAATTGCCAATAGTTTTCCAATTGAACATCCGTCCACAAGGTTATTTGTGTGTCAGACTGTTATGCGTTGGTTTTGGGGCTAGATAAAATTTCGCCAGTTATAAAGCGCGAATACATGACTGTACCTACTTACTGAATTTGAGGATCAACACTGCTAAAACATTTCCGCTATATTCTTTTACTCATTTAACAATTAGAAATACCGCATGGGGACACGATTAACAAGAATGTCGACGAGTGGCTACACGTTTCTTCTAGACCTTCAACCTCGAGAAGGAAAATTCCGAATATCTTCCAAACGACTGAATATATTGGTGGAGTTACTTCACTAGAAAATGTGAGGGAAATTCACTATATTTTATGTGTTAAACAAATAAACACCTTACACCTGATATTTATATCTACAGTATATACAATAGTCATATATCCAATCACTCTTTCCACTGAGTCAATATAGTATTCGCCACACTCCAATTCTTTAAATCGATTTTATAGAATGGTTATCCGTTGGCCATGCATTATTTTTCTTCAGTTCTTCTATCTAACGCGCGTGATGAGAATGTGGATGTCACACAGCAACAAAAACAGCTATTAACAAGAGGGCAATGGAGATCCCCTTCAGGTCGGGCCCTCGTCCGGGTCCCCTGGGTATTAGATAAGCCCAGTGGGATCCGAGTTCAAGTATCTCCGACACCATCAGTCCTCCGAACCAAATGCACCACCCATCCTGGGCCGAGTGATGCGACTGAGAAGGGGCGAAACAACCAAAAGAAGACGCGGGAGAAGGAGAAAGCCAGCTTCAGGAGAAAGGCCGGGCTCTCCATGCTACAGTTCAATCTCAATGGACTGAAGGAGCTGCGAACAAAGCTATGCCATTGACTCCACTCAAACTAGCCGGACATCGTCCTCTTTCTTGAGACCAAGTTTACATTATATCTGGTCGACAAGATGGAAGACCAAAACAGCAACCCCTGTATGAATCAAACAACGAACAACCAGAGTCGCCAGAACAGATACCACAGATACAACAGTTACATCAGCAGCTGCCACAACAACAACAGTGTTGGGAAAGTTGGGCTTTTGGTTAAATTGCGACCACCCTTCTGAGGCGCATAATTCCGTAGAAAGTTTGG
>JAUYWV010126557.1:0-11393 GCA_032274565.1 Nematoplana nigrocapitula
ATATATGTTCCAACGTTATGTTTTTCGATTTTCATTCCACTTAAATAAACGTTTATTATTATTATTATTATTATTATTATTATTGTATACACAGTTCCTTTTCCCTGTTCACAGATCCTCATAATTATTCTGGGAATCGTTCTGGCAAAATACAAGTTGACGAAGAATTGTATCAACTAATGGAGTCTTATGAGAAAACAGTTTCTGTGAGTTAAAATATCCAATCGTCTAGTGGAAAATGATTTTCTGAACGTTATAGATAATAAAGAAAGATTTACTGAACAACCGACACTTTATGCATTTACTTCTTCACGATCTTTCAAACTTTATTGTCGAAACTAACGAATGGAGTACAGAAGATGTTGGTTTCAGCGAACAATACATGACCTACCTCATTTGCACAACACTAATATTTCAAAACTTCTTTCTATCCATATTCGAAAGTTTAATTTACCATTTTTGCACGTTGTTGAGTATGACAAGTTTATTTACTTGTTATAATTAAAATAATATTTCCTACTACATATTGAAAAGTCCCCGAGCACAAAAAACATTAAAATTTCAAAATTGTTGTATAAGAAAGGCAACTATATGGATTGTATGTACAGATACTACCCCAATAAAGTAAACCGACAGATGAGATCACTTAATTTTTCACAAATCCTATCTGTATATATGAAGATATTGCTTTTCAGGAAAGTAGTCCGGAAGATTCCCCGAGAGTTACTAATGAATCGGCAAATTTCTCAATAAACATTGCTATGGTGTCTAAGCAGAGTAACCAAAACAAGAAAACAAGATTTGCTTTTCAAGACCCCAAAGTAAGAGGATTTGTTGCAATTTGTATCTTCAAATAGTATAAATTATTAAATATTGTCTGAATATACAATATGTAGTGCAACTTGATATAGATATTAAGAAGTATACAAATTAATAGGTGAAGAAGCAAAATTGTTGCTTTTTTAGACAGTTGATGTCATATACGATATAAAACAAAGAGCAGAAAACAGTGGAAATTCGAAGCCAGAAGACGATACAGAAAATCAGACATGCTTTGTCGAAATTGGTATCCTTAAGAAAGGCGACATATTTGTAAGCTATCATAAAACAATAAAAACACTAAATAACAGATCATGGTCTTAATTTATGCGTTATTTATTCGTTTTCAGGGTCTGCAAAATCTTCTAGTGGATAATGATCTACAGACTGAAAATCCGGTATTTAGCATGGTAGGTTTCTTGTTCTGAAAATTTCATAGAAATACACATCGTGCACTCCAGTGTTGCAGCTGATCAGGGTTCACATGACACAATTGACTTGATCGCGTTCATCCGTTATCTCTGATATGTGTTGTTCTTTTGTAACTTGATGTGTCTGTATTATCACAAAAGGAGACATCCTGAGAAATGCATGGTACACAAGTAGGAAGATCGACAACCGATGTTGAACCGGAAGAATGCCTTCTGTATCAGGATTGGTACAGTTGTCGGTGCAAAGTGTGCGCGAAGATCGTTGATGCAGAATACGGAGCGATCGCCAACACTACGCTACTATAATATATACCTCCTTTTGCCTGCTAACATTGCCCAGATTACCGGAACATTGACAGACTCTCTTTAACACGATTGCTTTCTTTTCGATCATATTTTCCCTTTTGTCCAAAGTCAAGATTAACTCACAAGCTTTTCTCATTGTCCACGTCCCAGAGAGGGCACTTCATCGATGGTCTCACTAGCCCTATTCGATAAATGTTACTCTGCATCCTACAGAAAGTCATGGATCCCTTGAATATTTGCTATATTCTTTGTCATTGTATTTTAAGATAATATATTTTGTTAGTCCCATCATAAGCATGTCGAATTTAGGCTCCTGAAAGTTATCGCGTTTTCCATCACGACGTATGGAAATGAATCTTTGAGCGATGACAAAAGGGGACGAGGAAAAAGTGGATGCTTTTGAAATGTGGGCATACTGAAGGATATTACAGGTAAGCTGGAGAGATAGAAGAACGTACAAGTGGATGCTTGACATCATTGGCCCGAACATGACTCTGAGAAAGAACATTGGAGTTAGGAAGACGAGCTATACTTCAGACACATAATCATGCGTAGTTAGTCTGAAATGAAAATTATTACATAATAATCACATATACTGTATATTATTTACATCAAAATAAAAATAGAAATAATTGCTTTGTTTTCCTCTCTATTCCAAGGTAAGTCAAGGAGCAGAGATCATCATGATTCTTCGCAGTTTCTATCTACAGAATATGACCCAGAAATGCTACGAATACATGTTCTACAACATTCGACCTTATCCGGGTGATTTGGTACTCCAGCAGAACCTCGATTGGCAACACTTGTGGCATCTCTACAAACAATGGGTCCTTCGCAATCTCAAGTCAAACAAATCCAAGAAATAGAACACCTATATATAATCAGTAGCATGTTTCCACGGAGCGACATTCCACTCAGTCCACAGTCTTATGTGGGTGCTTCAAAGTCATTAAATTATGTACATAAATCGTTGTAACATATAAGTAGAAATAAAGCATAAATGATGAACTTTTGTAGTCAATCAATGAATAAAAGCGCTGTCAATAAAATTATTGTGCGATAAATGCGCTAGAGTTCTGTTTGAACGACGAGCAACGATGAACTTTTAAAAATAATAAAGTTTGCATTTTTGGAAGAATTTAAGTTAATGCAGTAAAAGAGGGATTGATAAAATATTTGAATTGATCAATTTTAGAATAATGGGATCTTAGCAATATAATCAAGACGATAGATAATCAACAACTATAATTTTAAATTGCAAAACGAGGAGTTTATTATATAAGGAAACATATTTTGTTTTTCCTGTGTATAGTTATATAAGTTCGTTTAATAAATTTTACTTTGGAATTATGATTAGCCTAATTGTTTATTACCAATTGCAAACTATTGTTTTTAAACAATCGGTGTAATATTGCAGTGTGTGAATATAGTTTTAGTCGGGCTTAATTTTGTTGAATTGTTTTAGTTTAAAATAAAACGGAAGGTTCGACGAAATGTTCTTATCTTGAACTATAGGATATTAAAACACTTACGTAATTTTTGTATCTGTATATGTACGAAAACTATCTATTTTCTAATATCTCGAGACAGTGCAAGAGTAATGCCAATCACTTTTGCAGTACAAATGTATAGTGTTGTGCTGGATAATAGTTGATCACCAGCCTTATTTAAATGATAAATCATCAATTTTCATGTATTATTTTAAAAGTATGCGCTGATTAGTTTTCGTAATTATCCATATACAAATAAAAGAGAGTTCTCTCACTCTCTCTCTCAGGTTCCTACGAATGTTTTTACCAGGTTTGAAATACTTTTTTTAATTTCTATTAATTAATTTATAATACTGTGGAAAGAAAGACTTTAAATTCTTCAAACCAGGTAAAAACATGCGATATTTTAAAAAACAATTTACGATTACACTTACAACTAATAAATTTGAGAGTAGTATACCTCGGAATCTATAAGTAAAATTGGTTACATTGCAAGAGGTCACTTCTACTGTGGTTTATTTATGACTAGGCAGGTTTTAAGGCCGTAGCCCCCTTGGGTTGACCCTGCTTTGATCCACAGAAAGTATTTTTCACATAATTCTACTCTTTGCTTTTTCCTACTGCATCATCAGAATAAATTATTTACTTGCAAATATATATTGCTTTCTAATATTTACTGCCCTATGTATCCCCCGAGCGAAGCCGGGTACCTCCGCTAGTAAGTTATGTACTGTAGATTGTTAATTGCTGCTAAAAGATGTTCATTTCACAATAAAGCGAAAAAAGAGTGCCTGCTTGGTAATTGTTTTACCTGGTCGTTATCATCATTTATGCCAATGGCATGGCAATATATTTATTGCGCTGCGTGTAAGAATATATATGTCAAGGTAAAAATATGTCGAGGATGTTACTGGGCAAACCTGTACTATCTATGTACTGTATAATAATCATCTCATTGTACTGTCTGTTGCATTTCATAAGTTTTTTTTTCAATAATGCTTTAACGCGACCACATTGATATACTGCATTTCGTCGTCGTGGTTGGCTGTTCCACGTGTCCGAGGATTAATTCCATTCTGTTCAGTGGTGGGCACGTTGATGGCTGAGCAGCCCAATTCGTGCTCTACCAGTACGGTATCATCAGGGTTGAATTAAATATTTGTAGTTTATTTGTTTTATAAAACTGGCGTGCATGAAAACATTATCTTCTTAGCTTTTACGAGTTTTTAATGATATCAAAAGCATAAAGTATAAATCTTTAGTATTATTTATTTGATAACGATTAAATAGCAACTATTCTATTTTTTGTACAAATAGGACAACATGCAAAGTAATATATCCATGACAAGATATTGGTCAGCGAGAAAGAAAGAGGGCGGGAAAACTATTATCAGTAAATATTCAAACAAAAATACTACTGTAGCTCATTATATACAATCCAAATCGGAGGAGTAGACGACACTTCCCAAAATCTTTTTCCGGCAACCGTGAGGTTTCCTTATCAAGGGGCCAGACCAGGAAATCCTGTCGAGGGCAGGGAAAAGAGTAGTCCTTGGCTGTGTCCGGAGGTCTGATACGATATGCCGGCGGCCAAGTCGTGGTGACCGGACATGACCGATGTTGTAGAGGCGACCTGTGGACAGTAGTAATAGGAACTGGTTCCAAGGCCAGTGGGAAAGCTGGGGTGCGAATAGGGGCTGGAGCGATGATGATGATGGTGTTGGTGGTGCTTGGCGAATGGCCCAGCTGATGTGGACGCCATATCGGCGTAGCTATATACCGAAGCTGTGCTGGCCGCATTCGACTGCACCGGATAGTTGGGGAAATAGAAGTCAGTAGGCAGGCAACCGTTAACCACCGGACTTAATCCCGACATCTGCGATTTGGTCTCATCTGAGTAAACATCAATAGTTTAAACAATAACAGTTAAAATCCGTGTATAATTAATAGTTTAGACTATTGATTTATTTATAATAATAAAGCAACCTCCTCCGAGGATATTCGACCTACAAACCTATGAGAAATTTGAGAGAGCGGTTGGTTCACGATTTGGATGAGAAGGAGGTTCTGCTGTAGCGTAAGCTATATAGCAGTAGTCGTTGTCAAAACTTCAAAAATGTTATATTATACCAATAATCGATACTACAGAATATAACATTATTTCAGTGCAATAAACTTCCGCTGTCCTTGAAAAGTATATTCACCGTAATTTCTAGTACTTTTCAAACCGTTGCTCCGGAGTGAATTTTATTGGTTCCTTCATGAAGAACCTTTCAATCAAAGCTAATCGGAAACGCTTGTATACAAACTACCTTGTACGCGTTTCAGTTGTGTCAAATTTATTTAACAATAGCGTACGTACAGTCATCAGACATCGCGGCTATGTTCGCAGGAAAATAGATGCTGGGAAATGCTTAGTTTAAGAATGTTAAAAAATGTGCCTCATGATAATATAGCGGTAAAAATTTTTAAAAGATTTTAATCGATGATACTGTTTAGTAAATTTTATATTTAAATGAATTCCCTACATAATTATGCTACGTTACATTGTTGCATTCAAATTCATAACAGTAGTACATCGAAAATAATATAATTAGGAATTTTAAATCTCTAGTAGGCGATATACAGAATGAGGCACTCAATAGCGAATTGTAATCTGGCAGCTGTAGTACAGTATGTTTTGGTTATGTTTGTTTGTTATATTTGCTATGTTGAGCGATGATATCGAGTAGCACTTTGTTGTATAGTTGTCTTCCGCCCGTAGGGCGCGGTTAGTATACCGAAAACTGATTCATTATTATTGGTCGTCAATTAGTTCACATTTAGATGCAAATACCATTTCCCTAGGCGAGCGGGCTCTCTGTGGATCCCAAATTTTCCGGCTCAACTCTAGTACACGGAAAATTTGGGATCTACAGCCAGCCCCCTAGCCTAGGGAAAGGGCATTTGCAACTATTAGTTCACATTTCCTCCCGAATAACGCAAATCTACAGCCTCGGTAGCAGCGGGAATGTAGTGTTCCAGCTGTAAAACGGAACTCATTGCGATGGGCTAGTCCAATGACTAGTCATTGGGTTAGACATGCTGATCAATAGAGAAAGGAACAGAAGAAGGAGGACAGTCAGGTTCTTCACAGACATTAAAACGGCACTCGAGATGTTTAAGTGCGCCGATGTGGCAAGCATTATTCAAAAGATAGAGCAGCTCCGCGCAGAAAACACTTTGGTCCAGTTCCAATGGTTCCCATCTAACTGTGACGTAGAGGGCAACGAAGAGGAAGATGCTCTGGCTAAAAAAGGGAGTATGGAGAACCAAGCTCATATTCCTTTAAGAGTAAGACCGGTAGTCAAAGCGGCGGCCAGGAGAAGAAGAGTGAGAGAGAGGGGAACGAAAACATTCAGAGTGGTATGTTAAGACCTTTGGCGGACAGTCAAAGAGATCTGAGTTCAAATGAAGCAGAAAAGACCCCTCCATCATCTCAGGGCCAGTAAAGAGCCCATTTGTCAGACAATATCTTTACAAGATATGGAAGGCTGCCAGCCCCATATGTCTAAACTGTGATGAAAGGGTAGAATAAAGCGTGAATCACCTCTTGGTGAGTGTCCCAGCTGAGAGAGGAAAAGAAGAGACACGGGAAAACTGGTGAAGTTCTTGGGGAGCATAGGCTACAAACAGTAGCCTGCCTCGGCCCAGAAGAACAATAGGCCCGTTTAAAATAAAAATTTCACAGCAATATTTAAAACTGCTGATTACCAACAGAACTTGGAGACAATTTACATATTAAAGGAAAATAATAAAACAATAAATAAAATATACGCCTGCTTCCAGCGAGTCTAGCAACAGACACACGGGCTTTAAAATGACTAATGAGAATTGGAGTGTAGACCTATTTAGCCAAATCCGACCGCATATATTGTAAATAACCACATTTGAAGGATCCGATTGAACGATTCTATCCGTTGACAGATCACACACTGAACTACTTTTAACTACTTTTATTGCAATCATTTTATTTGTTGCATAATGCCAGCTCAATTCAGTCATCGCATATGAATCTCGAATAGAGTTCAATAGAAAGTATACCTGGAGTCTCTGACTGCTTTGTGATTGGTCTGCGACGACAGGGGAAGTAAGGAAATGGAGACCGAGTAGATTTCGGTTGAGCCATGTTCAAATGATTAAGCACTTCCATAACACTGAAAATCAAATAAATGTCTAATAATAAACTTAATACTTTGACTAGTTGAAAAAATGATATGATTCATCATTTTGAGTAATTTATAAGAACATCCCTTAACAATTAAGAATGTTTGTATATTTTAATGTTTTTGTCAAATAAAGAAATCTGTTTTCGTATTACTATTCATAACACACTAGACAAAAGTCAGTAAATAGTGTATTTTTGTTTTTGTTAACCCCATAATTGAATTAATTTTCAGTCTTACTTGACAAAAGCCACTTCATATAATTTTTTCCTTTCTAAGCATTACTACCCAGTTATTTATCTTTTGCTGAAAGTTCTTTCATTTTTGTCGAAAAGTCTTTAGAATAATTAGAATAATTTAGACATCATTTTGAAAATAAATGCACACTCGTATTCAGGGTGGATAAATTTTAAAAAAAAATACTTGAACCTTTGTCGACATATGATCAGCTTTATCCTATAGTTGGTTTACTTTACATTGAATATGTAATTGGTTCGTTTTTCAGAGGATTGTTTGTCGAAACAAGATCGATTAGTAAAGATGATTTCAACCACATACTTATCAATTATTGATCCCATTCTGAATGATGATAGGGTATGCGACGAAGTCGTCATATCAGCCTTTGAAAGACGGGGATGTTTGAATTTATCTCGATGTCTGATTGTTTCTTTGCTATATACTCTATGTACAATATGCATGTATGTTTATATCCTCATTTCGATACTCCTCCGAAACTACCTGAACTTTTGCACACATACGCATGCACCGACGAATGAACAAATGCTAGATAATTTTTATTACCAAATACGACGTGTTTTTGCAGATCTCTTTCTCTCTCTCAAGGTTAGATGGCGTCGAATTGCGCTGCTGTGGCCATCACGAGAGCACGCCATCTTCCTCTGTCTAGGGTCTGATTACAAACGTGTGCAAGTCCTTCACCATCCCAAGATGTGATGGCTTTGATCCACGAAAGTGTTGGCCTGCCACGTTTCCGTTTGTTGTTTATCTTTCCCTGAATGATTCTTTATCCATTCCTCCCTCCCAGGTTTCAGTGCCATATGGTGCATTTGCAAAACAGATTTCCTTTGTAAGAGTTTCAACTCTATAGATATTCACGATGAATCACCCGCGTAATGTAAAGTAATGGGGAAATCAATAAAATTGAAGAGCTTTCTATCTGAAATTAATGACCACCGATAAAAAAATTCGCATCTGCCTATCTTATAGATCAGGGTTTAACAACATGGAAAAGGTCTCAACATCAGGGAAGATGAACTTGAAACTCAAAATGCGACTGGCAAAATGTTACATTTGAGCCAACTATTGTATGGAGTGGAAAAACGGGGATAATTAACAAAGCATTGGGAAAGAAGTTAAACGCGTTTGAAATGTGGACCTTGAGACGAATCGGAAAGATATCTTGGAAGGATAAGATTAGGAATGTGGATGTCTTGGAAATATTGGGAAGAAAACGAGAATTAATGGATGAGATTAAGAGAAAGAAGACCATCTACTTTGGACACGTTGTTAGACACACGTTAGACACTCAACAATACAAAAGGACACACTAGAAGGGCTTGTTGAGGGAACGCGCGCACGAGAGAGACAGCGGATCAAGTAGACGGACAATATTCAACAATGGACTGGTAGAACTTTGACGGAGTGCACACAACTTGCAAATAATAGACATTTTTGGCGGTCCATAGGCGTCAACCTCTAGAATGGAGATGGCACAAATGACTGATAAATTCCGCAACTACTATCGTTTAGAGAACATTTTCGTCTTTCTGTAATATAATATGGTGGGAAAATATTCAATATAGTTTTTGCGAGTACGCAATTTGTAGTGTCGTTTTATGCGTATTTGGGTAGAAAGTCAACTGGTGTGTCTATGTTTCGCCAGATAGGTACATGTAATGTACTGTAGTTTCTTGAGTTTCCGTCAAATAGAGCATGTTTTTAGCTTTCGTAAGACACCAAATAGTGCCATATAAGCTACGCAAGCCCACTGTTCGTCTGTGTGACTGGACAAAAAGTGTCATAAAGTAAATAGCATGATTATTATCTTTCAAATGATTCCAAGTGCTGACCGGGCAAGTTTATGACTGGGGTCAACATGTGACACTGCCACCCTGAATGTTTTGTATTATATAGAAAATACTATATGTGTATCCATTGGTAAAACAAAAACAGAGTTTCGCTTACCAGTCATCCGGATCGCAATCGCGGAAACCTTTCGCGAAGGGGTTGCTAGCAATTTTTAATTGAGTAATCTGGAGTAAAACAATTTATAAATGAAGTTATAGAAAACAATGTCTATATATATACATTTTAAAACTATATGTGATATACAGTAAACATCATCTCTTTAGCTCAGAATGTACAACGAAATTAAAATTTAAAATAAAATAAAAAAGGATGCATTGTGCAGTTTGACGACAAAAATTTCTCGAAATATATCAGTGCCGGATAATGCTAAGTAGTGCATTTGTTTTTAACGTTTTACGCAAAACTGTTTTTAAAATACAGAATTGAAAATATTTGTCATTTAATCAGTGTCAGTCTTCATCTGGTGGCGCTTTGGGCTTCTATGGTCATAATGCCACGTCAACAGTTCCTGCCATGTCGTGTTCAGAATTGTTTCTTTAAAAATATCCAACCTTCCGATAGAGATGCCCTGCGTTTTCCCTGGCTTTCTCATGCGTCCCGTTATTGTTGAACTCTAAATGAAATATAGGGATTTCTCTATTTACAGCTGCATTTGTACATTCAAGGAGGAATTCTAAGAGGTCAAAGGATGTCAGCATTTTGTTCATGTCATCAATAGGCCCTAACTAACATCGGTGCGTGTTAGTGATCACGCTTCGCATCTATTGAGAAGTTCCATTTTTCAAAGCTCCATTGTCCTGCGTGTTCCTCAACAGGTTGGCATTTCTTTTCCAAATATTTTTAGATGGTTATATACCGTCTCCCCTTTCATTCTAACCATAGCCATGCATTTACCATTAATTTTTGGATATTCAGCATGACGTGCCTAGTGCTGCTAATAATAATATATTATATATTGACACGATTGATACAGGTATAACTTTATTCGGATATTTTCATTTAAATGTGAAAAAGCAAACCGCCTTACTCTATGGTTCTGATATGCTGTGACTGCGTAGAACTTTGTTTCTTGAAAGATGAACGTCTTGAAGGTTTTGTACGACTTGGAGGCTTCTTCTGCTTTTTCAGGAACGTAGACGACGTGAAAACGGGGCTGATACTTGTGCATGGAATTGAGAATAATCTGTAATCAACAAAACGCTATGTAAAATTTCCTATTTTGAAAAAGGATGAGGTAGAAGGGAAAACAAAATTGGCCCGCATATTAATTTTGGAAAATTAAATATTTGTTTTTAGCTCCTATTGAACCCTAACTACTTATGACTATATTTACTTATTAGTAGAAATAAAATGCTTTGCTTTAATTTATAAATTTAAAAAAAATATTTTTACCATTATTTGTTCATTTCCGCCGTAAACTAACTACGTCTTTTTAAACACAGCTTGAAAATAATTATATTGGGAGACCCGCCGCTTTTCAAAACAACGTAACACCATAATTAATTTTAAATTTTTTGTTTAAATTTGTAATTGTTGAAAAAGTGTTTTTGTAATGTCTGGTAAAACAAAATGTTTGCGAACTATAGTATAGCCATCAATGATAATTCTCTTAGTTAATTGCGTTTGCGTTATACCCAGTCTTCATACGATTATATTAACAAAAAGAAGCACGTGAATAATTGTATTACACCGGTTCGAAAAGATGCGCATCTCTCACTATAATTTATTTCTTGCTTTTCTTTAAATTTCTACTTGCTCACAATGTTTGAATGTAATGACTGACAACGTAAAATATTTCCGAAAGTAGTCAAGAAGAGTATATGGTTTGCCCAAATTTATTCAATGGAAAACATTCAATCCAAACATTTCTTTTTGTTTTTTCTTTTGTGTGGTCTGTTTTGTGTCATGTTACATTAGATTTTAATATACAATAAAAGAGAGCCTCAAAGAAGTAAATAAGTTTTTATCCGGTATGAATTTTAGTAATGCATGAAATAATATAATTTTCATGATACGCGATATATTTCGCCAAT
>JAUYWV010126568.1:0-11392 GCA_032274565.1 Nematoplana nigrocapitula
TACGGAATGCCTCGCTGATTGCTATGATACGGATTCTCGACTACCACAAACCAGAAACTGCATTACTGCAGTTAATGAAACATTGTTGTAAACTACACTCTGCGATTTTTCTTCATATATTTAACCTTGGGATTTTAATCGATGTTATTTCATATGATTATGTCGCTAGTTTGAGTCGAAATTTCGTGATAATACACATATTCTTTCTTATTATTGTATTTTTCTTTTGACTAAATTCACAGTGAAACTAATTTCACTCATTTGGCGAAATTGCAAGTTGACTTGTATAATAAATATATAAAACTATGTTTTCCTCTTACAGAATATGTGACAAAGAAGTGCACGGAGGATGGCAGCTGGTTCGTTTACCCGGACAAGAACGCCACATGGACAGATTATATGCAGTGTGTCAAAACGGTGTGTGAGTTTGTATTCATTCATAAAAATCTAATTAGAGTAATTTTATATAGAGGCATATATTGCATAGAAATGTACGCTGTGGCCTTGAACATTTCATTTCATGAGGCTATCAAATTAGTATTATCCACTCATTTTACAATGTAATAAGAGATACATATGAGTAGAGACGGATAAAAACGGATCTACTGGGAAAAGGCGCTAACCAAAAACCAAAATATTTCTGAAACAGGGCGCCAAGGGAATGCTGTTAGTCAGGGAAGGGCATATTGAGTGTAAAAGGGTGTAACAAGAATGGAGAACGTGGACGAGGAAATTAAAAAAGACATGCTAACAGAATTAAGTACAGATTCATATAAAAAGTCTAAAAGATAAAGTAGAAAATCGAACGGAGTGAAGAAAATGGATGCCATAAACGTGAACCTGCTCGACAACAGCAGAACACTCGATAGATAGAAGAATGGATTGAAAAGATGCCCTTGAGTGGAGTTGAGAACACTAAAACGTGTAAATATTGTACGTAAAGAAAGAATAGTATATTTTTTAACTAAACATGGTACAGCACTGTGGATCTGTGTACCGATTTAATCAAACGTAACATAAACAAAATTTAGCATACAGTTACAACTGCTACAAGCTTAATGAAAAAGATTTTAACAGAAATATAAGGCACATCATTTTCTTCTGGATTGTTCATCAGCACTTTGGTAAACGGTATACATGATTGTAATCTTCGATTGGATGTCAATACTGGTTGACGAAAGAGCTGTGTTTAAGGAAGCCTGTCTGGAATTAAATGGTGCGGAGAATATTATCAACTGAATCAGAAGTTATTAAATATAGTTTTTTGCTGCTTTGTGTCTGCGAATTTTTAATGGTGTTGTATTTTCTGGTAATTCGTTTGGGTAATAGATGATTCTCAGAGCACGTTTTTCACGTGCTTCGGTTTCACGTACTTAAACAAAAAGCAGAGAAAAAGAATAAAAGAGTCCGAATCGTGGTCATCGATTGCCGCATAATGTCAGAATAGTATTTATATATAGTTGTTTGACATAAACTGTGACCGTAAGAAAATGGAAGGTATCATAAATAGCCTTCCTCGCGGGACCCTGAATACATTGTTCGTCGGGGATTTCTCACCATATGACAGTATCAGATGTTATCTGTATTACTTAATCGATTATTCTGAATACTTCCCAATCTCTTTACAAATCAAAGAGCGGAGAACTACATTTTTTCGCATTGAATTGAAATTTTAGTCAATGAAATTGAAGCTTTGGTTACTGTAATTAGAATGTGGTCAATTACCTAAAAAATAGTCAATTTAATTGTAATCGCATATTCATAAAATTTTATATTATTCTGCCCAATTATACTTGGAGGTATCGTTCTTTAGTAACCACCCACGTACCACGCTTCCTCTCTAGAGAATGTTCTCTTCTGACTATGCCATAGGTCAGTGTGATAATTGATGTTGACATAGTGTTCTTGCCAAAGCAGACCAATCTTGATTTGTCTCCTCTACTTGCAGTCTAGAATTATTTTCTTATCAACAAAGTCTGGACGGTGATATTTGCTGCCACATTTACCCCGATTGGGTTTCCGCTTTGTCTGTCAACAGATATACAAAACAACAAACAGCAGTATGGCAAAGCAAAGTGTGTGAAACTCATTGACTATGGATTTAATATCACAACTTTACAATTTTCTATATTTCAGTTTTAACTTCAGTTACCAAAGTTTTAATTTCTCGGAGAGTAAGTGCAGTATGCACAAGGATTTCTTGATTTTTTGTTCAGCGGTTTTTCATTCGAAGACCAAAAATAAAATACTCTGAGAATTATTTGGCGTGCGTTGTTACTCTGTCGAGTCAGGATATGGTTGCAACGCAACCTCTTCCATTCTTTATAGTGATTCCGAAATCTATTTTTGTACAGTAGTTGCCATGCAATGCTTTCTTGTTTTCTTAGCCTCTCGGTCTGCTGTCGATATTATATTTCGAGATCTTAACGTTGCTTCCCAGTTCGCTTACCAGCTATACTATACCAGTTGACACTCGCTCTGCGCATACAACCTGTCAACAGATGGCTCCTATATTCGTGTTTGTGTAACCTTAGCTATATACCTACGACTGTACTGTATATGCAATGTCGATTTGTAATGTTTGAAGTTAGTCTGTTACTTGACACAAATAATATGGTGTCTAAATTACGAATCCCGCTTTCAAGCATAAATAAATACACGCCAATTATCGCATTGATTCACTATTATTGTTTTAAATATTTTGCTTATGCGTCATTTTTTATAAAGTATACTAAGTGTAAAGTTTCACCATAACATTCCAATGTGACTGATTTCAATATTGGAATTCAGCCATCGTCATTTTATTACCCTTAGGGAAATTTCTCATTTGAAGCTACCTCACCTACTCAACGTGTTCATAAGCGGCCATGTCATTCTTAGCACTCTACAGAATCTCTCGTGGTTGTTAATACTGAAAGTTCATCAATCACGTCCTGATAAGAATCCCTTCTACAGGGTGTCCCAGAATCAGCATCCAACGTATTCCAACAAGTGCAGAGAACAAATGAGTGTAAGCAGCGATTTTTAATGAACAACAGAACGATAGATAGTATTCACACGAAGATTTATGAAGTACTATACAGGGTAGATGTACTTAAAGTCCTTCAAAGTGTAAGTCATCTTTCTGAATGCACATTTCACAATGTTACCGAAAATGTGTCGTGGAATTTCTTCCAAACTTCTTCGAATTCGTGCCTCCAAGTGATCCAGATTTCTTACTGGATCATCGCGGTAGACTAATTCACGTAAATAATCCCATAAAATGTAGTTTCAAGTGGTTGGATCCGTTGATCTAGGGGGAATTCGCACAGTTTTCCTCTGTGGTAAAGGCTACGTTCAGAAGTTGTCGAATTCTTCTGTCATAATGACAAGGGGCATCATCCATAACGAAATTTTGGTTTCACCAGCAAATGCGAAACAGTATAAAAAATATCTGGAAACAACCAAATTTTCAAGTAAATAATTTATTCTAATGATTCGGTAGTAAAAGCAGAGAGAAAAATTATGTTGAGAGATACTTTCTTTGGATCATATCAAGGTCAACTCAAGGGGGGGCTAATGGCTTAAAAGCTGCCTAATCACATACATTAACCACTGTAGAAGTGACCTCTTGAAAAGTAACCAATTTTACTTATAAATTCCGAGGTATACTACTCTTATATATATTATTAGTAAAATAAAACCGTAATATGTTTTTTTTAAATATAACATGTTTTTATTTTATTTTTATGAATTATGCACTTTTAATTGGTCTACGTATGTTACTCCCAGTGAAACGTCGGTTCATTTGAGACCCTTTGCAACCCTCTGCCATGTTCCGTTCTCGAGATCGAAGCGTACAGAAGGACATCGCAACAGATCACTACAAATCTACAAATATTGTTATAGATATAGTGTTGTTCATTAAAATCTTTTGTTTACAATCATTAGAATATGTTTGGAGCTAATTCTGGGATAACCTGTACACAAGCTACTTTTCCGGATATACGTTTTTTAATTTATTTTTATTATTTTTACCAATAGGAGCAAAGTTCTCGGGGAGTTTTGTTCTGATAACATGTCACATCCACAGGATTAAAATAATAATTAATTTGAATTATATTTTTACTTTTATTATATAACTGATTTCATTTTCTTCAAACAGAATTACACCGTCTACATCTACTTTTCCGGCTATTCTCTCTCATCAATTGCGCTGATGATTTCTCTAGGGATATTTTTCTATTTTCGGTAGGTACAGTATACTGTTGCTTTCTAGTTTCACTGTACTATTCATTTTTCCACTATCAACAAATATATTTTCTCGGTGGGGAGTCACACAGCCAGTGAACCAGTTAATGAATATTTTCAGTTGAAGGAAGTAATTAGATGATTTGGAAGGAAGACCGCAAAAACAAAGTTGGATAAATACTGTCAATATGAAATTAAATAAATAAAATAACAAAAGGTCTGCGCAAAGTCTACATAAAAGCATTTGTAAATTTGAAAAATCAAATTCATAGTATGTGACTTGTAGGAATTAGTGAGATTGGTATGAGTTCAATTTTAGAACAGTAAAGGTAGTTTTTACACTCCTCGTCAATTTTAGTGATACCCTGTACAATAAAACCGCCTCTATTGTCAAATCGTTTTTAGTCAGAGGTTTATGGAGTGTTTAAAATTTCTAGGAATATTTCGGTTGTCAAGTATTCACTGACAAACAGGTAAAGGAATTATATGGTAAATTCTTTTCAATTTGAAACACATTTATGTAGACATTGATTTTCTAATAATTTCCTTTACAGGCAGGGGCTCCGCCCCCTAGAAAAATACACCCTTTGAAAAATATGCGCACTCTGCGCCTTCATCCTATTTATACCCCTTCTTCTTTTCTCTTTTTGTGCGCCCTCTTTCTTTTCATTTTGAGTATAGTCTGAAGGAGAGCTCTAGTTTTACCAGGATGTGCCAATAAATGTGTCAAAACAAGAAAAGGACTAGCAGATAGAAATGTAGAAATGCAAATTATGAGGAAGACACGAGGACAGCTAAGTTATGTATATCGATTATTATTAAAGTATTTTGTTTTCATTGAATACAGTACTTTTAAATAAATAAATTCAAATGTAGAAATAGTACTTTTAGTTATCCGCTAACTAGATACAAAGTCTATCAACAGTTAAAATGAAGATTCGTCTATTTTGTAAAAGGTGTGTAGGAAAATTGTGACAGTGTGATGCACACTCTTTATGTTGTTCCTCACACCCCGACGAAATTCCTGGAACCACACCTGACAGGAAAACATTTTTGGGAATATATCACATATATCTTTGGGGAGTTTGTCGATGAATTTTCTAGACACCTGTTTCCAAATTGTTATTACTGTTTAAGTACTGAATATATCTGACTTCCGTCTTCAATCTAAAATG
Organism: Nematoplana nigrocapitula; assembly: GCA_032274565.1. Lineage (NCBI taxonomy): Eukaryota > Metazoa > Platyhelminthes > Proseriata > Nematoplanidae > Nematoplana > Nematoplana nigrocapitula. The sequence goes on from JAUYWV010126568.1 coordinate 5,406, forward strand.
AGAAGTGAAAAGAAAAGAAAAGTAACGTTTAGTGGAAAATAAATTAGTTATGGTGCATAATTCTTCTTAGATAAAATCTGAACAGAATATTATCACAGAAACCGCAATCAGAAGCATTCATGTGGTATTTAAAAGAGATGAATACAAATTACTGTAGTTATAAACAAATTTAAACAAAGTTTATAAAACAATGCATGTAAGAAAGCACAACAAACAGCTAATCAGACCAGTAGAATTGTCTGAGGATAGATGAAGCTTCACAGTTAAGCATTTGGATTTTGAGGGAAGGTTACACGACATATTATGAAAAACTGAACCAACAAAAGACTCAAACGATACACAAATTTGGTATATTAAGAATGGCTGAAAGGGCCAAATGTACAGGGTGTCCGAAAAGTAACTTGCTTACGTTTCTATATGAAGTATTGGACACTTCTGTTGATAAGTAAAGCAAACTACGATATGAATATTTCTTGAAGATTCAAACTCGAGCTTTCGAGAGGTAGTAGAAAGTGACAGTGAATAGACATAAAAATAAAGATTAAAACTCACAAACAGAAATCAAAGAATAAAGTTATCAAATACAGGAGTGATACAATTATTGATAAAATTTATAAGACACTGACAAGGTAGTAAAATCCTTCATTCAAGTTTAAGACTTTATTACTGTTAACTTTCATATAAGCAGGTTCACAAGTACGTCTCAGAGCCGAATCAGGATATTTAAAAAAGACAGGAGTAACATAGAAACAATGTCCAGAATGAAAAACATAAAAAGCTAAAGCAATATTGGTATTAAAAATGGAAATGGCCCGTTTAGCTCTTTAAAACGGCCATCTAAATTATTACTAATTGTGATAAAGTATACATTGGAAAAACTGGTAGGAATTTACATTGCCGTATTAAAGAGTTAAACGGGTCATTTTCATTTTTAATAACAATATTGCTTTTGTGGATCATGTGTTTAATTCTGCACATTGTATCGATTTTACTTCTGTTTTTTTGTTTTATGAATGTCCTGAATCGATTCTGAGACGTATTTGTGAAGCTGCTTTTATAATTGTTAATTGCACTAAGATCTTAAACGTAAATGAAGTTTTTCACCATCTTTCGATCAGAGTCTTGCAAATTTTACTCTTTGATTTCAGTGTTTGAGTTTTAATCTTCATTTTTGTGTCTCTTCACTGTGATTTTTGTCTCTCATGATATGAGCGCAGCGGACGCTTGGAAGCTCGCGTTTTAATCTTCAATACATTTTTATACTGTGTTTTTTTACTTAACTTACGTTATTCGTTTGTTCTGAGCAATTATTATTGTGAATTGATTTGAAATCTTAACTAATAACATCGACTGATATTTCAGTAATATTTCAAAACTATAGTAGAGAGTACCCGCGTTGCTGGGAAATAGAATAGGGCACATGCCTAACCCTAACCCTGCCCTAGTCCGGTCCCCCATATTCGGGGGTGCCCTGCAACTTTTGTTTAATGAAAATTTCTGTGGCAGGCTTCCTTCGACCTCCTTGACCTCGACCTCGGCCCCTTGAGTTCGACCCCGACCTTGGAGGTCGACCTCGCCCCCCTATGTTACCTGCAGGGGTTGAGGGAGTCACCCATGCAAAGTTTCGGGTTGCTGGCACCAACGGTCCGCCCGCCCAACAGGACAAACAAACTCTGCCCGAAACGGCCATTTCACACCGTTTTTAGCTTCCGTGACCTCAACTCCGACCTCGCCCACCCCCTATGTAAAATTCAAAGTTTCGGGTTGCTGGCACTAACAGTCCCGCAGCCCACCCGGAACAAACAAACAAACACACCGACAACTTGAAAAATATATACATGTGAGAAGATGAACAAAATGACTATGTTTTTAGGCAATTTTCAAAACAATTAAATCAAAAGTCGATGTGTGATTCTTCTTGTTGCAAACACAGCGATGAAAATCGATTATTGCACGAATGTGAATTTTTACCTTGAGGTCACCTATATTTAACAGCGTATGTCGGTATACCAGCTGTTTCGCGTGGTCCCATATCACAAAATTACACGCTGTGAAATCTGGTGAGCCTGATGGCCACGAAATTGGTTCCTTTCCCCCTACCAGTGACCGTGGAACCTGATGCAATAAATCTCGAAGAAGTGGCGAGCAGCCATCTTCTTGTTGCTAAAATATAGAACCATTTCGCAACTACACTGTCGAGGTAGCGCTGACCATTCACAGCTTCAATGAAAAAAATCAGTTCTATGAAACTTCCTGCCCAAGCGGGAATCTTCGGTAACTTTTATCTATTTGAGTTTCGGTAGCATTGGTTGAGCGCTAATCGTTTTAAAGGAAAAAATGTGTAGGCTACTTTGGGGACACCCTGTAAATTTTGCCATATCGTTAAATTAAATGAAACTTAAAACAGCCGAATAACCTTTTTCCGTACAAAATCAAAAATTGAATCTATAAGAAAGCGAAATTAGTTCATATGTTTGTTGATTATCACTTTTATCGGATTTGTTTCAATTCCCTTCCATGGGTTGTGTTAGAAAACGTTGATAATATATGGTTTTGCCTTTCATGATACTTCGAAACATTTACTCTCATTGCCTGTTTGTATAGTAAAAATGCAATAGATTATGAAAATTGATGATATATGGTTTTCTCAAATAACAATTTTTAAGACAACTGAAACTGAGATATGTGAAAAAATAAAAATTCTCAATAATTTGAGATCAGCTTAAATCAAATTTGCTCATACGTTCACTGGGTTTCAGACAGCTTCGCTGTGATCGGATCACTCTCCACAAGAATATGTTCTTCTGTCACTTGCTGAACTCGTTGACATGGATAGTATATTTCAACGTACTGCCTATGGAATCAGCACCAAAGGTAGGCATGTAGAATCGGTTATATTGATCGGTCCATATACGATACATATAGTTGAATTAATCGGCGGTGGACAGTTTATAGCATTTTGTATTTTAAATGTCCTTAAAATGTTTTCTCTCTCTTTCTTACAGTCTCAGAGACTATGCTAATGTCGTTAATGACACTGAAATGGCAGATATCAATTTCCTTTGAGGGGTCAGTTATTTTGCCCAGAAAAGGAATGAACGTCATGTCAGATTGCTGTATTTGCTAGGGAGTACAAAAGTAAAATAAACACACATTGGTGACGAGAATTAGAATGTACTTTGAAAGTATGGCAAAACTATTTCTAGCTAAATGATTTAAATGAATTGAAAGCACAATTACTTTTCCACTCCGTTAAAGTATCTACAGTATAAACCAAAACTCGTATTTACAAAATTGAATTTTAATTAAATAATTCCAATGTTATTTGTGTAAAACATGAGTTGAGAAAGACCTCCAGTTTCTACTGATAGAGATTCGTTTTTATCAAACTATACAGTAGATTGTAGCGAGACGACGAGAGAGAGAAGTCGATCTCGCTAACTGAAAACGTATATTGAGTGTATGTACAAGCGAGAGTTATATACAGGTACAAAAGCTTGGTGAGACGACAAAAAGCAACAGAGCTTAGTGAGCAACGCTCGCAGCGGCCGGCTACCATCGCGCAAGCAACACACACAGCGGGGCGATAGCTTGGTGAGAAAATCTGAACGATGTTTATAGCGAAGCCAAATTGGCGCGACTTGCTATCGCCAGCGCGCAAGCAACACGCGGAATCGCTTGATCGTGGGTCGATTGGTAGTGTGAGCGATGCTGGTATAGCGACTGGCCGCTACAATATTGCCATTAAAATCAATGCTACCAAATATTATCCCAGGCCTGTTTAGTCTTAAAATTTGAAAGTAGTCTCTAAGATTCCTAAAATTTGACCAAAATAGGCCAAATTCCTAAAATTTCAACATTTAAAAAAAAAAATTTTTAATTACAAAGTATTCCAAATTTTTGAACCTTTGGTGCAATTTTCATAGCTTCTATAATATTTTTTATTTATACTAACCTATCAATAGATAAGTAGTAAACATGACTATCATAGTCACACAGAGAGATAGGGGACATTGGCTTGCTTAGCTATCATTAGGTAGGTACTAAGCATGACTATTAGGTCATAGAAAGACAGGCTTATTCCTAGATTTACGTGAAGTTTTAGCAATTAGTTAGTATACTGTTGAATATTTTTCTTATTAATTTTCAGACATAAAAACCTGTGATATATGCTATGTACTTATCTTTGACAGTATTATTGCCAAAAATATTTGCAAGATTTATGAAGCCTCAGGTTTTTACTATATGTGAAGAACATTTTAAAAGCTTGTATTATGATAAAAAGGAAAATTAGAGACATTTTTCTGCTAATTACATTAGTGTTGATACTACGAATTTGTTGGAAGCAAGATTTCCTAATTTACATGACCAACAAATTTTCATATAAGTTGTTGTGCAATTTTATTTCGAAATAGTTACATACCTTATCTGCATATTGTTCTTGGACAATTATGTTCGATATGATTTATAAATAATTTATCCAGACTGTCAATTTTCGCCAAATAATCCAAAACTAGATCAAAAGTTGTCTAATGTGATCCCTCAGTCAACAATTAATGATTTGGTTAATAAATGGACTATTTATGAGACATAGCTGTCTTCCATTGATTTTCCATCACCATCAAATGACTTGTATTGGAAACTTGTTGGAGATTTAAGAAATTTGACTGGGCACTCAAGGTTCCAATTTTTGACAAAATTTGCCACAAGCTTGATTATTTTATCATATGGTAATACAGACCCAGAATGTGGTTTCATCCTTAATAAACAAATTGTGACTGATAAACATTGCTCTTTGTCACAATCTTTGATCATTGACCTGAAAACTATCATTAATAATGCAGGAGGTGATCTTCTGTCAAATCAAGTCTTTCAGAGAGCAGCTTATGCTGAAGAAGAAAAAATCAAAGCAAATGCTGAACAAAACAAAAAACAGCATGCTGAATTGGTCACAATAGAACTGGAGAAAGCTGCAATATCAAAACAGATGTGATAACAATAGGAAACTACAAGAAGGAAATTTTATTATTTTTATTTGCCACCAGGGTTGAAATTCATAAATAAATTTTACAATACAAACAATGGAAAAAACAAAGACAATGAGCAACAGGGATAAACATAAAAAACTATAATAGATATAATAACAAAGTAAACTAATTCATAAATAGTTTAAATATAAAAAATGTAAAAAAAATAAAACAAACCATTAATGTATAACAAGTTCGTACTATAAAGAAGAAAAATTATAATTTAAACAAAGCCCTTGAATGGCTAGGGGTGTCAGAGAAGAAGAAATTCTATCTAGCTGACACCCCCAACAACATATTGTACTATTAAAAATAATGAATTAGGTATTTAAAAGATGCATTTTTATTTTATTTTTAAATAACCACTTTTTATTTAAGCTTCTGATTTCTTGTGGCAGGTTATTATGGATTTTGGTATATTATTCATTTCTTTTATATACAGTATGTAGAACTGCTTACTAAAGATCGGAGTTTATTTAATTAATTTTTTTAAAAGATTTTTCTATTTTTAAACATCATCTGCACTTTCATTTTTTTCTTTTTGAGAATATCTGCAGCTGTTAGCCAATCTGATTTCACAAAAATATCTGCATCTTCAGGGATTATTGACAGTTTAACTTGTTTATTGGCAGAACTTAATAAAAGACATTCCAAGCTCAACAGCAGTGTTTTAAATAAGTGAAAAACTTTAGCTATAATTTCTTATGCTTATATTTTTGTACAAAACGAAAGATTTAATCTAGAATTTCTTATGCTTATGTTATACACAAGTTTTTCTTGTCATTTTATATTACTTGTTTCAATATTTTGATACATGTTAAACAAAGATGTGGAGTTAGAATGGCTATAAGGGGTGGAATGGAGGCCAATAAAACACTGTTTTATTATTCATAGATGGATGGATATTTTATTCATTTACTAAATTTTCATTCCTAAAATCACAGGACTGCTGTCCTTTTG
>JAUYWV010126579.1:0-11392 GCA_032274565.1 Nematoplana nigrocapitula
GCCACCAAAGTTGGGGGGGGGGCGATTTTTTTGTCTGGCTGCGATTTTTTGGGGGACTGGGATAGTGGCAGCACTGTAAGCCATTTCTGTTATACTGTTGTTAAAAAAATGTAATATTAAGTGAAGGGGGCAATAGTGCATCCGAAAAAAGGGGCATCACTAGCAGGGAGGGGGCTTCAGCCCCCTTCGACCTGCCTTGGGTGTGCCACTGCATATTGCCCTCTATCACTGCCAGATCCAGAAAGGTTGCTTAAAGGGGCGCTGGCAACTAGCCAGCACTCCCTGTGTATGATAAAAAATAATTCAGTCAGTTTTTTGTTGTTAAAACAAGTTTATTAATGATGTACTTTTTCCAGCCCCCCCTCCTTGGCCTTCTTCCTTATATCGACCATTCGTCAGGCCACATCTCCTATTTCTCCAGTCTCTCATCAGCAGTCTGTCTTCCCAGTCCCTCGTTGGCAGTCTGCCTCTCCAGACCTTCATCAGGCCACATCTGCAATCTCTCCAGTTCCTCATTTGCAGTCTATCTTCCCAGTCCATTGTTGGCAGTCTGTCTCTCCGGACATGCATCAAGTCATATCTCCCGTTTCATCACCAGAGATCCTACCTCTTTGAGAGCATCTCTCCTACAACTTTTCAGATCTAAAGTTGCCGATTCCAGTGAAGACAAATGGCCAGGGTTTCGTACTTATCCTTAAAAGTCTTTAAAAGTGCTTAATTTTTGGCTTATTCTTCACCAAAAAAATTGTATCTGTATTGCAACCTTTTAAAACACAAATTCTCAAAATTTCCGTTGCTACACTCAAATTAAAATGATTTGCAATGTATATGCAAAATTATTGTTTTAGAAACCTCGGTCCTGTTGTTGCTAAGCAGAACCCTTGTGGTTGCAGGGAAATAAGCGACCCTGGCATGCTGAGCTGTCATTAGGTAGGTTTCAAATTGAAGTACATATACCAGTGAAATATGAAGAAGAATAGCAGAATGGAAATTTTTTTGTGCTGTGCACAATTTTATAATTATGTATGTATTTAATAACTCCATATCCACTTTTATATGTATATTATGGTGTTTTAGCAATATGTTTGAATTGTTGTTGATATATACTATATTCTATTTGAAGATGCCAAAAGGAAAATGTATCTTCAGGGATTTCTGGCTCCATAAAAGGAATACAAAGATTGGCTTCTGAGATCTCCGGATGGAAATTGCACAGCTTTTTGTAACAACTGTAAAAAGACTTTTGATATCACATCAATGGGGGAAGCAGCTGTCAAGAGTCATAAGAAAAGCACATCTCATAATGAAAAGCATTCTGCAATCATGAATACTCGTTGTAAAAATTTGTTGTTGACCAGTTTTCTGAAGACAACTACATCCAATTCAGAACCGTAAGTTACTTTTTGATCTGATTCACATTAGCTGGGTACTGTATTGTTTTAATGCTATAACCTAGCATGCATTCGTTTTTTAGAACTGCATAAATGAACAAGAATGAGCCAACAACATCTGCTTTAGCACCTACTACAATGAGAATGTTTCCTAACAATGCTGTTGTTCAAGGCATGAAACTTGGTGAATCAAAAGCCAGATACCTAACAGCTTTTGGTATTGCTCCTCATTTTAAGAAAATTCTTCTTGGATCCTGCAATGACAGTGACTATATTGTTGTTCTCTTTGATGAATCATTTAATAATGATTTGAATAAGTCACAAATGGATGTGTTGCTCAGATTTTGGAAGGATGGGAAAGTTATGACTCATTATGTGAGTTCCAAATTCCTAGGTGATTGTACTGCTGACAATTTGTTGACATCTTTGTTGGATGCTTGCAAAGATATAGATCTGGCAAAGCTGGTACAAATATCAATGGATGGACCAAATGTAAACTGGTCAGTTTACAAGAAAATGTCAAAATATTTTAAAGAAACCAATGGTAAATCTTTATTAAATGTCGGTAGTTGTGTTCTCAATATTGTCCACAATAGCTTCCGAGAAGGACATGCAGTTGTAGACTGGGATGTGGAGATTTTTGACTTCATTGTATTATTTATTGAAAAAGTCGCCAGCACGGAGGGAAGACTATACTGATGTAACAGGTAAATTTCTCATTACTTAACTATTCAAAGTATCTTGAAGTATTCAAAATTATTAATAGTGGCTTTTCTCTTTTAGAAACTGATCTGTTTCCTATGAAATTCTGTCAGCATTGGTGGTGCAAAAGTGTTACAATTGGAAAAAGAGCACTGGAAATATGGCCTCATATGAAAAAATATTTGGACTCTATTATTGACAAGAGAATCAAGAATTTGCAGTCATACAAAACCCTATTGGAATGGTTGCTCCTGGCGCGTACGCCATCCGGCGCATTTTTGAAAATGGCGGCGCGGCGCACTATCAAGCGGTGGCGCGCCAGAGGAAGTGGCAGTGGCGCAGCGTCCGCGCGAAATTAGAAACCATTCCAATAGGGATACAAAACATAACTTCAATTGAGACAGTAGAAATATTATGAATTACTTTAAAGTAACATCTTTGAAGGGCACAATGTGCATGTAATAATATATTTTAATTTATATATTTTAGCTTGAAATCTTCTTATCCATTGCACAACAAGCAGCACAAGAGGTGGAACCATTTCTCAAGAATTATAAGGTCGATCATCCAATGATGCCATTCATGATTTCAGATCTTTCTACCATGTTAAAAAATCTGCTAAAAAGGTAATGTCAATGAAAAAATATTTAATACTCTTTTGAATTATAATATTATTCCATTTTGCCTCCTTTAAAACTTTTCCAGGTTTATATCCCATATATGTGCAATCCTTGACTGTTGAGTAGCTCATTTCTCTTGACCTGGATGATTCGAAAAATGAACATTTTTTGCAAGCAATGGAAGTAAACCTTGGATTTGCAGCAACCAAAAGGATTAAAGAATTCAATATCTGAGCGCCAAGTTCTTACCTTAAAAATGGAAACATGTTCATTTTTCAAAGCCATGGTAAAGAAAATTGTCAAGAAGTCTCCTTTATCATCAGTTGTATGTCGTAATATGGGATATCTATCTCCAAAGCTTTCATTTGTGATACTCACTCAGTAGCAGAAGACCATTTTTTTCATGATTTGATGGTGCAGCTTGAAAAAGCTTCATGGTTTGATTGCTCTAAGTGTGATTCTGCTATAGTAGAATTCTCAGCATTTCGCATGAAAGCTTTTAAATTTAACCACAAAAAAAACTATTGAAAGATTTCAATGTGGTAAGGTTTTTTAATAATCCTGCCTTATATGATTCTACATATGAAATATGTAGTATTAAATTTCATGTGTTTCTTTTCAAGCAAGGACCAATTGGATGAATTCTACATGAATAAGCTGCATCACTTTTATGATTTCAAGCATTTGTGGGCTGTTGTTCGTATAGTTTTGGTAAGTGTCTCATGGCCAAGCCACAGTGGAACTGTCCTTTTCTGTAAATAAGCAGACAACTATTACCAACTTGTTAGCAGAATCGCTGATAGCCAAAAGAATTATAATTAATCATATCAAGCAAGTAGGTTTTTCAAATTTTTCAATCTTAATTTATTTCCATGTCTGTTAGATGTATATCTTACAAAGAATCAATTGTTTATTTAAGGTTGGAGGTATTCCCAAAGTTCACATAATACCTGGATTACTGGCTTCATCAAGTTTAGCCCGTTCCAAATATTAAACAATATTTGGCAACATAAGCTAATAGTAATAAGATGCTAAAGTAAAGAGGAAAGGTGATTGTGAAAACCAGTTAGCTGAACTCCATACCAAAACACAAACACCTTGAAGATGAAGAGGCATCATTGATTCAGAATCGGAGACATGTGCAGATGCAGCTGAAGAAAGGGGTGCGGACAAGAACATGATTGTAAAGTCAAATGCATTGAGACATGCTAGTGGCAGTGCTACAAGGAAAAACAGAAATTGATTCTAGAAGTAGCTGCCGAGATGGAAAGCATGAAAAAAGTAATTGATATCTTTTCTTGTTAAAGACATTTTTTATTCAGGGCCTTCATAATTAGGGGCATATGTATGCATGTATAACGATAAATTCACTGTGTTATAAATATAATACAATTTTTGAAAATTTTTTGAAGTAGTTTTTTTACCAACAATTTCGTATCTGTATTACATTTTGAAAAACAAATTCTCAAAATTTCCTGCACTGCACCAATTACATGATTTGCAAAATTGTTGTTTTAGGCAACCTCACTTCACTGTCTTCAGTCATGTATAAACTATAAACCATGTCGCTCCGCAGGCTGCTCGCCATAGGTTGGGTCTTTAAAAATCATCTAAAGTCTTTAAATTTCAACAGTGTGGAGGTGTACTAACCCTGACCCAGTATGTTTTAAATTTTTATTAATGACATGTAATAGAATCGAAAAAATCAGTAGTGGCATAAATAAATCATTACCTAATATCATCATTTTCGTCGTCATTGTCATCACAGTCACCAGCTCCATTACCCTGCAAAAATTTGTCTTGACTGTCTTCATTGAAATGTTCAAAGTTACAATCAGGCATTATTTGCTGATCGTTAGAAAAGTTATCGTCCGACATGATGAATGACTTCCGAAAGTGTAACACAAACTCAGTCAAACAAATTGATATAAATTGTAGTATACGATGCGTAAAAATCTAAATAGCAATATTAGTGCTTTGGTAAGCTATAGTATACGATTTCCAGTACAGCAAGCCTTGAATATTATAGAGGAATTTCTGTTAGAAAACTTTTTTGACTGTACTTAAGTATGCAGTAGAATAACACTTGCTGCGTGAATGACACTAAAATCAGTACATCGCTTCTTTCGCCGTTCGGTCCTTAAGGCAGAAAACTATCAAGCTCCACATCCTTCTGCAGCCTTATTATCTCACTAATTGTCACGGGAAATCTCACTGAACGTCTTCTGAATGAATACTTGACGCACATCGTTTAGGGGCTGTTCAAGGTACGTAACGCTGAGTGGGTGGGGGTGTTTGGCTGAAGCGTTACGGTGCGTTATAGTGAAGGGGGTGTTCAGACACTTGTTACTTAACGCTGTGAACAGCAAGTCAATCAGTCTCCCACTGGCCAAGAGACAATCAGTGAGAGACAATCACATGAATGGCACTTCTCCACTGCGCTGGAGAGCTCTAACAATAGAACAAATAGTATTGAACACGAAACGCAACAGTCATATATGTTGAATTCAGAAGAAAAGCCTTTCATGGGGGTGTTAGTGGTTACATTACGTAAAGCAGTGGGGGGGGGGGTCACTGCAGGGGCTATCAAATGTGAGGTGGCCCTTTTAGTCCGCAGTGGCGCAACCAGAAAATTCTCGAGGGGGGGGGTCCAGGTAAAACAAGGCGCATTCACCCCGTAAATAGGCGCATTCACCCACTAAAAAGGCGCATTCACCCAGTAAATAGGCACAAACCTAGGGGAGGGGAGCATGTGCCTCCACTACACAAATTTGGGCCTTTAAAAATATATGCCCTCTGCGTCTTCTTTTTAACTATGACACCTCTTCCTTTTTCATTTTTGCGCTCTCTACGCCTTCTCCGTGGCTCCTTTTTTAGCCCTTTGCTCCTTCTCTCTTTCTCCTACTTTGCTATTAGGCCTACTGCTTTTATACTTTTTATGACCTGTACGTCTCTTCGCTGCACGATCAATCTAGTAACATCATTGCATAATCATAATATCGGCCTTGGTATGAATGAAGCCAATGAGGTCACAAAAAACACGTGGACACGGTGGCTGAAAGCTGGTTCGCGAATCTAAAGCAAATGACTGAGTCAGTCAATGTGATATGTCGTATATCAAGAAAGGTAAGGCAATAGTTTCTTTATTGGTGTACAGCCTGCATCAGGCAATCGAATGGATCTCTCTCTGTCTGTCCCATGGTCTGTCCCCCTCCCGTTCTGTCTAGTCAATATATTATCAGTCAGTCTGAGTTGGCTCCACTCTGATTGGCTCAGAGGCCGAAACACCATCTACCTGCCTCCTGAGAAGTAGCCGTACTGGTGCGCGAAGCGGGTTGGAGGAAGTCCTCGGTTTGGGCGATTCGAACGGCGAGGCCGGGGCGGTCGATGTTGAATCGGCGAGTGATGCTCTGTGGTCCCCCTGGGCTTCTCCCTCACGCGAATGAGTTTGCGGGCGTTCCATACTTTCCCTGTGTCCAGTTCGTAAGTGTAATTTCCGAGCACTTTTGTGATGCGATGGGGCTCGGAGTAGGGTGAATAGCCTTTGGGCACCTGCGGCAGTCGAGTACGGACTTTGTCGTTGAGTTGAAAAGGTCCCTTGAAACGTGGAGGAGTTAACTCTTGGGGGTCGACTTCGTTTCCCTGGTTTTGTGGTGATGCACTGGTTGAAGGTCTCTGAGCTGGTATGTAGTTCGTGCGCATTGCTCTGTTGAACATTAGCTCACCGGGGCTTTTGGCCGTTGGTGTAGGGCTCGTTGCGCGGTAATTGAATAGTAGCTCTTGAATACCAGTCGAGAAGTTCTTCTGAGTTGCGTTGAAAGTTTGAGCACCGTGTTTTAGATAGCGGTTGAATACTTCTACCAAAGAATTTTGCTGGGGGTTGTAGTTCGCAGTTCGCTCGTGTTTGATGTCTCGCGAAGCTAAGAAGTTTTCAAACTCATCTGAGATGAGTTGAGGTCCGTTGTCGGTGTTGAGTATGGAAGGATTTCCAAACATGCTGAATGTCTTCGTCAGCCATGTTATGATGGTACTCGAAGTGATGTCACCAGTGAGAAGTACATCGGGGTACTTGGTTGCGTAGTCAATGATGACGACGATGAAGCGTTGATGGCGAGGGGCGTTGGCAAACGGTCCACAGATGTCGAGTGCCAGCTTGAACCATGGTTTGTCGAGAGCAGGCGTTGTCATCGACGAGGCTGTGGGCGTTTTGTGCGCCTTTGCACTGTCTTGACATGGACCACAGAATCGCACATGTTCTTCAATTTGTTTGTCCATGCCTGGCCACCAATAGTTCTGCCGTAGTTGGCGCTTCATGCGGACTATTCCTGGATGGCCTTCGTGCGCCGAGGTCAGGATGTCCTTCTGAAAACTTGCGGGGATGACGAATCGACGGTCGTCTCAGACTAAGACGTCATTTTCAACGGAGAGCTCTTCTTTTACTTGACAATAAGGGCGCAGAAGTGAGGAGAGTTCTTTCTTGCTAAGCCACTGTGATGAGGCGTATTTCATTACCTCTTGCAATACAGCATCGGCGGTGGTATGATCTCGGATGTTTCTCAACGAGATCGGACTCGCAGAAAGTGCAGCTATCGATTTCTGCAGCTCGTAGCATTCGTCGTCAGAGAGAGCTGGACCGGCGTCTTCTGTCGATTTCGGTAGTCGAGAGAGGCAATCGGCGGCGTAGTTAACTTCACCCTTGATGTGAACTAGATTGTAGTCGAAACGGGCTAGTCTTTGCAGCCATCGGTCAAATTTGGCAGACTTTTTCGTCGGCGTGTGGCGCTGTAGCAGTGACCTGAGACTTCCATGGTCACTCATCAAAGTGAAGTGACGCCCAAGTAAGTATTTCTCCCATATCTCGCAGGCCCATACACACGCGAGACCTTCCTTTTCATTTGTAGCGTACCGACGCTCGCGATCAGTCAACGTGTGAGAAGCATAAAGAACAGGCACGCGTCGTCCACCTTGGATCTGGCTCATCTCAGCTCCAAGACCAATGTCACTTGCGTCAACGGTTACAATGGTCTCGGCATTCGGGTCAAACAATGCGAGATGTAGCTCAGAGGAGATTGTCTCTTTCAGTCGATTAAAGGCTGTCTCTTGTTTGTCACTCCAGTAGAAGGCTTGATTTCTTCTTGTGAGTATTCTCAGCGGCTCCGCTAAGTCTGCCAGGTGGGGTATGTATTCTGACAAGTAGTTGACTGCACCAAGAAATGCTTGCACCTGTTTCACTGAAGTGGGTCGCTTGGCCTCTTTCCAGGCCTCAATTCTTTGTGGGTTGGGTTGAATGCCGTCCGCTGATATCGTGTGCCCAAGAAAGGTGATGGATGACCTGTGAAATTGGCACTTGTCGAGATTTAGACGAAAGTCGTTTTTGTTAAGAGCGTCCAGCGCGGCCGCTAGCCCCTTGTCATGGCTGGCCTTGTCTGCACCGTATGTTAACACGTCATCGATATAATGAATGGTGTTGGGACAGTTCTCTAGGCACTTAGAGACAGCGCTGAAAAGCTGAGCTTGAGTCCGCGAGTCCCATGGGAAGGCGATTGTAACAATAGATACCCTTGGAGGTAATTGTTGCGGTCAGATGTCGCGATTGTTCGTCCAGGTTCAAGTGGTAATATGCGTGCTGGAGATCTAGCTTCGTGAAAATGGTGGCGCCTTTAAGTTTCATAAACAGTTCGGACAGATTTGGTAGTGGATGGCGGTCTGGTATGACAAAGCGATTGAGTGCTGTGAGGTCAGTCGTGATGCGCACACCACCTGAGGCTTTCGGTACACAAACCATCTGGCGCACCCATTGTGACTTTTCAACAGGGGTCCATATGACGTGTTGCACCATGCGATCAATTTCTGCGTTGTCAGCGTCACGCTTGGCTAGGGGAATTACCCTCAGCTTCGCGGCATGTGGAGTGGCGGTGTCTTCGATCGTGATTGTGTGCGTCGCATTGGGTATTGTTCCCAGGTCAGAGCGAAGTAAGTTGGGGTAGTCAGTCAGAAGCTTAGCGTCCGGCACACTTGACTTCGTTGCATCGACGGCACAGAGAGACAATGTGGCGCCATTGATTCGGAGGTTTAGATCCTGAATCAGGTCACGGCCTGCCACTGTGGGGAGACTGTCAGGAACTACGTAGAGTGTTGCCATGGTGCTGGTGTCCTTTTATGACACAGTGATATGCACAAGACCAAGAACATCTTGTACCGTAGAACCATCGAAGTTCGTTATTATATCAGTGACTGGGGAAAGTGTTTCCGTCGAGAAATGTTCGAAGAACGTAGTGTGGTTTAGTGTTGATATGGCACTACCAGTGTCACACATAGCAGAGATAGTGGCCCGACCAGAGTTTGTGGAAATGTCTAGTGGCACTGTGATTTCCGGCGATGCCTTAGCAGTAGGCATGCTCATCTGTCCCAAGCGCAGACACTTAATGTGGTTGTGGCATTGTTTGTCTCTCTGCATGCACACTTTAGCAAAGTGATGTGTGCGGCCACAGCAATTACACGTTTTGCTGTAGGCAGGGCATCTCAAGTCCTTGTAGGGGTGGTCTGTGGAACCACAGCCGGCACACTTTTTGCTCGAGGACAGTCTCTCACGTTGTCTTCCGGTATGAAATGCGGCGTTGCGAGGGCGATGCGCTGTTGCGGCGGGTGTTCTGTCGGCGGTAGAGACGGTAAGATCATTGCGTATTGCGGCGGACGACGCCCTGGCTGTTTCGTCCGCTTGCACGATCTGCACGAACCGATCGAGGTCGATGACAGTTTCAATCAGAAGCTTTTCCTGTGTGCGTCGATTAGTACATCCAAGGGCTAACTGCATTGCGAGGTTGTGATTCTCCTCGGTTGCTGGTCGGTCGATGTCAATGTAGAGGGTGCGAAGGGCGGTGAGGTAGTCTGTCACTGACTCCTGTGAGCCTTGCTTACGCGATCGAAAGTCAAATTCGGCTCGGACGGGGTTCACGGGGCGTTCAAATAGCACTCGTACCCTATCCGCATAGTCGTCAAATGTCAGTTCGTTTGCCTGGGCAGCGACAGGATGGGCCATTAGAATCCGACATCCTTCACTTCCTAGCAATGAAGAAAGATAGGCGTTTTTTGCCTGATCACTTAGCTGTCCGTCATCAGGAAGCGTAAGATTCGTAAGCGTAAAAAAGTTCGTGAGTTGTGCAGCCCAATTCGCCCATTTCACCCTGGGGTCGCCGGGATGATCGAGGAAGGTTGGCGGCAGCGGTATCTGAAGTTTCGGAAGGGGTCGACGCGTAGTGCTCATCCTTCGTTGTAGTTTTTATCCTCGTCGCCAGTTGATATATCGTAATATCAAGAAAGGTAAGGCAATAGTTTCTTTATTGGTGTACAGCCTGCATCAGGCAATCGAATGCATCTCTCTCTGTCTGTCCCATGGTCTGGCCCCCTCCCGTTCTATCTAGTCAATATATTATCAGTCAGTCTGAGTTGGCTCCACTCTGATTGGCTCAGAGGCCGACACACCACAAATCATTACGATTTTCTATATATATTTACTTTGAGGAGACTATCTTCAATACCAATTTTATAAAATGACAAGTGTGTTTAAAAAAGAGCGGTTAAATTGAACTTGTGTGAAGGCTCTTTTGGATTGGATTGGATTGGTGTAATTTTAGCTTAATTTCTGTAAAAAGTATATTTTTTCTTTGTATTGTCATATATTGATCATGTGCATTTTACAAATTCCTCACAGCAAGGTGAGGAAAGTTAGTGTTCACATGTTAAATAGGTTCAATGAATGTGGTATGTAAATTGTAATCCCATAGAATTAGTCATGAGTCATGACCATTTGGGGATTTTGGGCCTTTTATATTATTAATTACGTAACGTCCATCCATCCGTCACAACTAAAAATGTGAATAGCTCAAAAACGGCAGTGCGTATGAATGTGAAATTTGGGTTTGGCAAAAAACTCCAGTGATGATGCCGATGCCGATGGCGATGGGGGAAAAATATTGTGTCAAATTTTGATTTTGATCAGGTTACCGATTTGGGCATGCCGCGTTTGGCTGGAAAGTCAAGGTTAGGGCTTGGCCTATAGGAGAAGCCATAGGAATCTGAATTCTGCCATCTGTTTGTCTGATAAATGTCAGGGTTGGCCTATTAAGGAGAAGCCATAGGAATTTGAATTCTGCAGTGACTGATATAAATATATTAATATACTGAATTATGAATATCAATCATTACTGACATTAGTGCCATCTCTATTCTGGAGGTTGATGACAGAATAAGCAATTAATTATTGCAATGCTAAATGAATAAACAAAATAAGACTTAATTCCATATTTTTTTGTTTGTCATATCCATTGATGATAGCGAGTAACATGAATTCAAAAAGAGTGCCATCCCTACCTTTGGCCTCTGGCCAAGTAACAAATAAATAGAGCACAAACTATCTACATGGAAAAGAGTGCAATTGCATCGCATCCACACTGGACATAGTTTATTCCTGAATACCTACAGGGTGATGAGTATCAAGAAGCGGCTGAAGATGTTTCTCACTTCCTTCTAGTCTGCCCTACAGAAAAGAAAAAGACCAGGGAGGCAACTAAGAAGAGAAATAAAGAGGGGGGACTGGGGAAAAGGCGACTGAGGGGAGAGAAAAGAGAAAGATGAGGGAGAGGGGCTACTAAGAAAAGAGAAAAAGGATAGAGATAGGTG
>JAUYWV010126590.1:0-20096 GCA_032274565.1 Nematoplana nigrocapitula
GTTTGTCCTCCATTCGGCTTCCAAGCATTCAGTGGCCCCACTTGGAGTTGAGGAACTTGGTGATTGACGTGAATAATCTCCATCGCAGTTGATGTGAGTAGATTTGTATAAATCTTTAGCAGTTGATGTCGTTGACCAAATACGAGAACAGAGAGAGCGCACGAGGAGGTTTGTCTTTGTCGGCAGTCAGGTAACAACTGAGCTCTCTCTCCACTCTTGCCTGCTTATATACGCTGGCGTGGGGGTGACTCATCGATAACGTGTTCGCGCACGTGGGGGGGGGTGACCCATCGGGAAACATGTTCGGGCGCGGGGTGGGGGGGTGGTTCTTTGTTTGCGGTTAAGCGTAGGTGCATATTACTACTTATGGATGTATGAGTGTACGGGTGAGCGGCCGGACCGTTGGTGCTAGCGACCCGAATTTTGCATGGGTGACCCCACCGGCCTGTGGGTAACATAGGGCGGGCAAGGTCGACCTCCCTCCGAGTTCGAGGTCAAGGTCAGGGTCGAGGTCAAGGAGGCTAAAAACGGGGTGAAATGGCCGTTTCGAACAGAAAGAAGCCTCTTACAGAACATTAATAAAACAAAAGACTAAGTGTTAGTGTTAGGCATGTGCTCTATTCTATTGCCATTAATTTTATTTATTTCTTTCCTAATTGGATACTAGTTAATCAAATTTGATTGTGGTGTGTAGAGTACAATTTTAAGAAAAAGTCAACACATATGATGTACATCATTAAAAAAGACTCAGGTGCAATATCCATTCCTTCGTAGGTCAAACGGTCAAACTATCTTATCCATATTTCTAATTTTAGACGTTAATTTCCCTTTTTTCTGAATTTAATTTGATTAATTATTTTCTGGGAGAAACAAAGTTTAACAGTAGAAAGACGAGCTAGAACAAATTTGGCCAATTCTGCAACTATGAGAAACGTATATTAGAGCTAATAAAAATAAATATTTAAAGAAAGTATAGAAATATCAATTAAGTTGAGGTACAAAAACACAATTTTGTGATAGTGCACAATTTATAGATGATAAATTCAAATTAGTCAAACTAACATCCATTTTTCGCACTTCTTAAGGAGCCAAAATTTGTATATTTACACCGACGGGTACGAAATTATCTTTTCATCTTTAACATATATAAATTTATTCTATATAATATTCTCTTGCAATAGAACATTTTTAAAATTGTCATGAAATAACCAGAGGAGTGCCTCTGTACACAATTTCAAGCGCTCGAATTTACAACATCGGATCCTTATTCGCACCTTATATATGCTACGAAATACGGACCTTTTAACAAATAAACTTATATGAACTTTTCGGAACCTTGATACGTATTTATTCGGTCGTGAACAATCCCTCCATATTGGCCATCGGCTCAAAATCTCACCCTCAATCTCAAGTAAGTTAACCCTATCCATACCGGGCTATTTAACGCAGTCAGGTACCGGGGGGGGGGCTGATTCGCCACCCCCTATTGAAATCTACTTTAGGCGTGTGCTATAGTGATGAAAATTTGCACCTAATTAGATCGATGACCACTTTTAAAAATAATTTATAGAAAATAAAAAAGGTACAGCTAATTTACTTTTTAAAGTACATCGAAAAAAGTGAAAAATGTTTTTTTTCAATTTGTATCGCAATAATTAACTATATAATAAAGTACTGAGTGTCTGAATATTTTAGCGCGTGTGGGTGGTTCATATTGTGTATTAGCAATGAAATAGAATTCACTAATATCCACCCCTCAAATAAACATTTTTTAATTTTCACTTATAATTAGATGAACAAAAATATATGGCGGTCACCTACTTTCGAGGCCTATAGCAGACCCCCTGTGGGGGTAACAACGATGAAATATTATTAAAAGTTGTTAAACATAAAGTTAGGAAAAGTCATGAAAGCTGGAGATCACGTGAATGTTCAAATAACAATGGCAGCAAAATTAAAACAGGGGGCTGAATCGCCCCCCCCCCCGGTATGGATAGGGTTAAACCATAGAAATCTATAATTTCCCCTACCACACAGCTTAACTATAGAAGTGGCAATTACATAGAAATGGTAACCGTCGAGTCAACAAAACCGGGCAAAACTGGGAAAGGCTGCATATCAGGGCTATACTGTATTTCACTGTTATCAGCTGTTCTTACTATGCCGGAGACCGGTTTAGCTCCCTAAAGTTTACCATGCCGATAACCGGTTAAAATAAATATAAGTATATCGTATGCAAATTACGCACGCAAAAAACGATTATTTGATCAATTCGAGTGAAATCTTCCCTTTTAATAACGTTAAGTTTTTTTAAAGAAGTGATATTTAACTACGTGCGTCACAATTTCGAAGTTATTCGATCGTACGGAAATGTAGAACATTCATTCATGAAAACGGCCTAATGCTTTGTTAGAATTCTCTCCTTGATGGACAGAATCAATCCGACGACAATTCTGATCAATCGCAACCAGTTCAACTGGTCAACGACACAGTCATCATGGGGATATCACGAGCGCTACACCTAGCGTCCCTCCACTTAAGATGATCGAGGCTGGAGTGGAAATAAAGTATAGCATTGGCGGTACACAGGAGACACAAGCATCTTGTTGGTTTTTCCAGAATTCCGATCGTTGCACTTTGTATTTTCCCTAGTTTCTTTAAGTTATACGTACTGTGTAAGCACACTTCCACCTATCTACTGTACACTCTATGCATGCAGTACATATTTCGACCAATACTTCATAGTGACAGATAGATGGGAAAACCGGCCAACTGAAACACTTACATACACAAATATTTTTAGAATAACATGATATAGAAAACTACCATTCAAAAGATTCCAATTTCCACTAAAATGACCGAAGATCAATGAAAATCTTTTTAAATGCAGACTTGACAATAGAAGATTATAAGAGCCGAAATCAAACTACACAGCTTGAATCTTTAGCGCCAATTTAAAGAATTACTCAATGTACAGTGCTGGCACAAATTTTGGAATCACTACGATTTTAGCTAAAACAATTAAATTACTCCCAAAAAGTGAAACGTGACAGCTCCAAACAAACTTTAATTCTTCAGTGTAATATCTTTTTACCATTATACACCTAAAATAGTAAAGTTTACTCCATTGATATCACTGCGTTACAAAAACAGTTTTCTGAAAATTGTCTATGTTTTGTAAACTGATTTAGGTCCCTTTTGTAACGCTGAATCCGAAAATGACACCCATTTCTCTCGATCAGAGCAGGGTGTTTATAAAATTCGATCTTTGACTAAATTGATTACATTTTTGCGATATTATTGGTTTGTTTTTGGTAATATTTCTCACCCGAAATAGGTTTTTAAGATAAAAATCGTTTCTAACACAGTTTATTAATTAAACGTTACGAACATTGATTACAGTAAATTAAATAGTAGACTTTGATAAAGGTAAGTACATTTAAATTGCAAGTTATGTCATAAATGTTCAAAATTCAAGACTTGATTTTTCATCTTTTCGAAGCCCTACAGTGCTCAGTGTCGGATGTCTCTCTTCAGAGTCCAACAGTATCCAGCCATCATGACTGCATCCCAGCGTCTCTGATATGGTCTCCATTTCTTTCATGTCCTGATGGAATCTCTCCGCTTGCTGGTTGCTCATTGATCCGAGATTCTTAGGAAACCAATCCATATGTAAGAATAAGTAATGCATTTTGATGCTCATGTTGCATCCGATGTTTCTGAAAGCAGTTAACATATTGGTGACAAGTTCTGCATATAGTTCCTGGCCTTGTTGTTTCCAAGAAGGTTCTTCACGACCAGAACAAAAGCCTTTTATGCTTCCAGGTCCCCTTCGTTCATTGAGTTTTTGAACTCTGGATCTCAGATGAGCTGACGGATTCGAGGAGCGTCAAAGATCCCAGCTTTCAACTTCTCCATGGTCAATAATGGAAAAGCCTGGCGCAAGTAAGTGAAGCAGCTACGATCCTTGTGCAGAGATTCGGTGAACTGCTTGATCAAGCCTAGCTTGATGTGCAGCGGTGGGAACAGTATCCTGTCTCTGTTCACCAGAGGGTTCTCGATGACGTTCCTTGCTCTCCAATGTACCAATTCCTCCCGCACAGTTCAATCCTTCTTTGTGTAATGCTGAGCCGTGTCCCTACTATCTCACATGCGCAGAAAGCATGGGTATTTGGTGAACCCGGACTGTTGTCCCAACAAAATGTTCACAATCTTCAGGTCAACACAAATAAACCCCTCATGCTGATCATAACGAATTTTCTCCAGAAAATACTTCACCTCTTCATACTTCTCCTTAAATGTAGCCAAGTGAGAGAGGGGGTCAGAGGCACACTGGTTGCCGTTGAGCAGAAGAACACATTTCAGTGATCACTTGCAGCTGTCAATAACGAGTCTCCAATCTTTGGGTTCGTACTGTGGCCCTCTGTGCTTGTGCAGAAGCTGCGCAATATCTGTACAGTACACCAAGGCCTTCTCTTCGGAGAAAACGGAGATACTCTTAATGCCTCTACGGTAGAATCGGTAGAAGCACTGTCAGAGAGGAGGCTTCATTCAGTCTGGGTGCCAACAGTTCGGCAGAGGACTTTTTATCAAACTGAAATCACGAACTAGATCATTTAGCTCTTCATGGGAAAAAGATGTGGAGATAGTTATAAACCACTTTTTCATCTTCTCGAACACTGGAGGAATCTTTATCACTAATGTCAGGAAGTTCTCCAAAGACAGGTAATGGAATTTCATCACAATGATCTACAGGACGACGTGCTGATTGAAGATCAGATTAGTTGAGGCTCCTCCGGTTCTTTCTCTTGATCCCAATCCCATCATTAGCGTTGAAGTAGCATTCAGTGAAATGGTTTGTCGGCTCTCTCCTAACCAGGGAAATTCTAAACAGCAGACAACTCCTCTTGCCCTTGGTCCACTGACACAGATACTCAGTACATGCCTTGCATACCACGTGTGGCGCACAAGCTTTATCCTGGTCACCTAAATTTAATACCAAAATAAACACGATAAGCATGCTTTATGAAACTTGTGACTAGATTTCTGTTAAGAACAATTGTGTATTTACCGCAGATGTAGCAGAATATGTCGGGCTTATTTTTGCAAGATCTTCTGGTGAAGCCATTTATTCACTCCCTCGGACAACACAAATATAAAAATGAATGTTGCATCACATAAATCGAAAATACCCTTCCATGTAATAGCTAAAAAATTGACCTGATTGAGCAAAACCAATGCGAATTTGGGATTCAGACATCAAATTGACCTAAGTCAGTTAAAATACTTAGACAATAAATTTGGTGTTGATCAGTGTAATTAATAGATCTTGTAACATAAAACGTTTTAAACAACGTTCATTAATTTATTAAATAAGTACTTAGAGAAGCGTTGAGTACTTACCCTATATACGGAATTCCTACTACCCTCTACCGTAGTGCTGCTCATTTGCTTGCAAACCCGCTCGCCCACATTTACAATACGTCAATCAGATCAAGGAAATTTCCCGACGCAAGCCGAACCTTCAAATAGACGACTGCACGTACAGTACATCTGGTAGACAATAACCCCGACTTAATATTGACCGAATACACTAACATGCTTTAGTGGACCAGAAACACCAATTTGAAAGTCAACATCGCTAAAAGTGTGTGATTGTTACCTGCTCTCCTGGAACACGGCGGTCATACATTCCCAACGTCGAGTCCCTGGACGAACTAAAACTGTTGGGTGTTATTTTCAGTAACTTGAAATGGGAAAGTTATATCAAATCCATCGTGAAGACAGCATCGCAAAGTCTACATATCCTACGACTACTGCGCCCACTTGTTAGTCGTGAAAGTCTTTGCCAGATTTATTTCGTAGCCATTCGTACAATCATGGAATATGCCTCGCCTATTTTAGTGGGCATGTTACGTAAAGAATAAAAAAATAAATGATGTTCAAAGTCGAGCTAACTGAATCATTTGCAGGGCGCGCACTGTGACTGCTCAGGTATGCCCTCACTTCACCACCGCCGTACTCAGGCGGCCATTAACTTTCTTGAAAAATGTTCTCATCCAAACAATCTTCTGCACCTATTTGTCCACCAAAATCAGATAGATCGTCTCGATTTATTCAGCCCTCCAGTAGAATTAACATACGGTTTGCATATTTTTTCTCAATGTCAGTTTTTAGCGAACTCTCGATAATTGTTCACAAAATTTCTGCTCACAACTTGTCTCCTGTTGGTACAAGTGTTATTCTGCGTAATCTTTTGTTTTCTTCGATTGTACATTTGTACGATTGTATCCATCATGTTTCACTCTCTGTACCTGTATTCCTGTTCGTTTACCTCTCAGTTTTTTAACACATTCTTTGTTATCCATTTGTGTTTACTTCATTCACACAAGATTTGCCCTGTATCATACCTTTGTTGCATACTGCTATCCGCTGAATTTAAACTTTACCTGTCTGCTTCTTAATGCACGCATCTATACAACTACCTTCAAAAGTGTATCGATTCCCAATGTATATATTCAAAGGTTCAATATACTGTTTTACGATGGTTATAAGTGGTCAATTAATATTTTGACAACGATTTTGAATTTATTGTTCCCGAAGCCGAAGGCTAAGAACACCCTATATTTCCATTTGACGTTTTTCCGTTAAAAGTTTGTAAATTCCGAGAGCAGAATGCTATTTATGCCCGGAAACCGCTTGTATTTCGTTTTCAGTAAAATATTCGCCAAGTAGCGTGCATGAAGTAGTTCGTACCGAATGGTTAGTGAATGTTTTAGTCAAGTTTGCAAAATTTACTTATTTGGCTCATGAACTGAGAGATAGTGTTTTTTCCAAGGCATCTGGAATCATTCCAGGTAACATCTTCGTGAAGAAAAGTTTGCTTTGGCCGTTGTCACAGACGATTAGAACGAGGATTAAGTTTCTTAACAGACTTTTCAAACAATAACACTGGGCATTTGTTACCACCAGTTTCGTAAATCCGACCTCTGTTATTATGTTCTGTTTCGTTTTCACGGTGGTTTTTCTGCATTTCATCTGCACTTTTAATGACATATCGACGTCCATTTTCATCTGTTTTTAGTGTAAAATCGTCAATATTCATCTGGACTAAATTTTCTATACCATGCCGACAAAAATATAGCTGCAGGTAGAACCAGTTGAGGTATTGTAGTTTTGTTGGTGTTGTACCATCCAGTGATTGTAGGACTTTTCTTATGTCCGCGTTTTGTATTGGATGATAATGTTCCACGTAACCCGTCCTTCCATTTTCGCTTTCTTGATAACACTTTAAATGTCTCAGAACTTTAACGAAACTTTGACCGTTGACAATGTCCAAACGTTGGTCAACATTTTCCATAAAGTATCGTTTTAAGCCGTATCGTATCCCATAAATCGTTCCCCTTTTAAAATTTCTTAGTGATGGCTAAAATTGTCATAATGTTTCGTCAAGAGTAGATATATTTTTAAGTGTAAGTTGAAATGATAAATCCATTTCGGCTTTTTCTTTAAATAGATCATAGGCATACTTTGTTTGATTTTTAGTTCCTTTGCAATATTTGCGGTTTATTAGTTCTTTAATTACTGCATCACTGGCGACACTTACTCCTCTGTATTCATCCGGGATTATCTAATTTTCAAGCGGGATAAACTAATATTTTAAACCCTGTAGCTGATTTGATAGCTAGCAAAATTCATTTTTTTGAAATAGTCAACGACTTTATTTATTATGGCTAAAATACATAGACAAATTCAATTCGCATGATAGAATAAACGTTTAATTATATTTAACTGTGAAGAATTTGGTAAACAGTTAATTCAAGCTATGCCTAACATGATAAAGCAGAATAACGCCGGATGTGAGTTCTTTCGCTATAAATGTTCAATCTATACAGTCATACAAACAAATAATTAAATCCGATAATAAATGATGAATATGTCTAACATGATATAATTAAAATATAATCAATAATTATAGATTCAACATTTGTGGTTGGTTGTAGGAAACAAAACAAAATTGTGAGTATTATATTGTACAACTGGTGACTGCTCCATGTTGTGTCTTCTTGATCTATCAGCAGCCTTTGACACGATCAACCATGGCATACTTGTGAAACGTTTGAACATGCTTTAAATTGGATTGCCTCTTTTCTCAATGAACGTTCTATGGTAGTGAGGCACAATGGAACACTCACCCGTTCTACTATTGGCAAATATGGCGTCCCACAAGAAAGTGTCCTGTGACTTCTCTTATTTATGCTTTACTTGACACCTTTGGAAGACATTATACTGAGTCACCCTCAGATAGCCACTTTGTCTTACGCGGACGACACTCAGTTATATACAACTCTTTGTGATAGCGGTATGTTGGAACTCCGTCGTTGCTTTGATCGTATTCCTAACTGGATGGATATCAATAATTTGGTGCTAAATCAGAACAAAAATGAACTTCTACAAGTTTGTTCAATGAACAGACGTTCTGATCTGGACACAGTTATTCTTAGTGAATCTGAACTTGCGATTTCTAACGTGGTTAAATATTTGGGTGTACTGGTCGATTCTGATCTTAATTTATCATCTCACATACGGAACACGGCGAAATCTACTTTCAACTTCGCAACATAAAACAAATTACAAAGTGTCTTCCACAGGAGTTAGTAAAAGTTCTTGTCCACACACTGGTGACAAGACGCATTGACTACTGTAATGCTATTTTATTTGGTGTGTCTAAGTCTTCTCTTGCGGTCTTGAGCGTGTTCAAAATAAAGCTGACAGATCGGTGTCTTCTACTAGTCGTTTTGACCATATTACTCCTGTGATCACAAGTTTACATTGGTTGAAAATTGATGAGAGGATAACATATAAACTTTGTTTACTCGTTTATACGTGCTTGCATGACCTTGCTCCTCCTTCTCTTTGTACTTTAGTCACTCCCATCTCTTTGGATCATGTATCTAGGTCTCAATCTAATAGTCTTTTGTGTGTTCCCAGAACGAGAAAAAAGTTTGGTGACAGAGCCTTTAGTGTTGCAGGTCCGAGTTGTTGGAATCGATTACCTCGACATGTTCGTCCTTAGACAGTTTTAAAGTAAAACTTAAGACTTTTCTGTACACTAGTACTTAAGTTTTTTCTGTTGTTCTTTGTTCATTTGACTGTATGAAATGGTTTTTGTCATGATTTACAAATATATTATTATTATTATTATTATTCTCACGCACTACGGAAATGAAGAAAATCCCTGAATAATACACTAAAAATTAACGACAACATAATATAGTTTTCAAACACAAACATTTTTGACTCAACATACGCTATATTTTCAAGCGTCTAATACTGCGCAGAGTGAACGATAAGTACAGATGATGAAAAAAATCAATAAACAACAAAAACTGACAGTTAACTGACAGAAGTCACATATGCTACGTCGATAAGGGTTGTACTTAAAAATCATACGTACTGTGGTTAACATGTGTTTTACTTTAATCATGTAACTAAAACTTACACTGTATTACGAAATTACGGATAAGGATACAAAGCATTACTGGATAGGGGGATTCAATAATGACAGATCAGAAAAATGCAGGCACACAGACAAGCCATGACAGCTACCGGGTATTGGCAAAACAGCGAAACATTTAATTTTTATAGTGCACGCATATCTAGATTTATATGCTGCATTTTTGATACAGTAGAATTAATATACGCGTCACATAACCACAAAGAGGTTTGAATACATCAACTATTAGAGTAGACACGCGCGCCAAAACATGTAATTTCGGTTTCGGGTGTTTGGTATAGGCAAAAATCGCAGAAGGGCTAAAATTTAATTTCGGTAAATTATTTGAAAAATGACAACTAGCTGCTATAAACTGTTGTACAGATAGACAAAATGAAACGAAAATGTCTTCTATCATTGTATTGGAAAATTAATCACTAACCGGCATGCCCACCAAAGAGCTTTCATGCCTACCAAATTCTACTGCTATTTTTAAAACAGAAAATTGTCGCATCTGATTGGCCGAATGGACTATTAATCAAATTACACGGAAATCCTTTATCTTAAAACGGACGTGTCTACTCTAGTGTAATACACTTAGTTATTCCTACCTCTTTGCATAACTACCAAACAGACTATATAGTTATCAGAATTATTTCATTCTAAAACTGAACATCCGCTTCCAGCTGCAGATATTTAGCACATCTCCTCTGCAATGCATATAGGAATCGATGTTTAGTCCATTGATCCTCTTCTGATCCGATTATTTTTCAATCTTATGCTCGCATAATTGGATTTAAACATTTGGTTCTCACCGAATCATGATTCAACTTGAATTAAATTTCTCTCATCTATATTGCCTCGCGTCACTATAGTTTCCTCTTTTTCTAAAACCTTAGGAATGGATTTTTGACGAGATCCAATACAGTGAAACTGGAAAAATTTGTTCAGCTAGAACAAGAAGGTCAAAGGTCGAGCTGACGATCCCAACGGAAATACAAGGCGAGAAAAATTGTTTATCCTCAAGGGAATCTCTCCAGGAGTGTTTGCTGTGCTTTTCCAGGCACTGTTTGATACTGGAAACCATCTGTTCAAAATAGTACAACTATTACCAGACGACTAACTGTATATGACACCCGTCTGGATTTCTTCTGGGTGGTGATATAGCAGACGTCGCCATACACTGCATGGACAACAAGATTTCCAAACTATTTAATCCACAACACTATGAATTTAGCACAACTGGCTTTAACGTTAATTGAATAGAATTAAAACGCAATTAAATCTGATGGACTTTCAATGTTAACCTAAAGCGCTAACTGACGACGAGCCACTATGCAATCATTTACGACATCGTAAATAGTTATTTTCTGACGTTGTTGAAAATCCCAGTCGAGGGGACCCGTCAACGCCTCGACATCCCAGGAAAGGAGAGGAAAAGGAAAGGAGGAGAGAGAGGAGACAAAAGGAGAAAGAAAAAGTCAAAGACAGAGAGAGAAATTATAAGAGGTTCCAGGTCATGCAGAACTTTACCTGCTACAGCAGTACACCCTGCTGCCACGAGAAGGCGACTGCATGGGGGTTAAATATTTTTGCTGAAGGCGAAGTTGACTCTAATACAAAATTGTATTCTAAAAAATGCCGGTAGGGGCGGTCAAGCAGAGCCAGCCTTCTTCACCTACAACACTGCTATAATGATATGCCTACCTGATTGATCTTTTCAATTTTCCCCATTTTCTAGGACTAAACTGAATACGGCTTGGATAAACGTTTTGACACTTGCCTGCCAAACACTCAGGAAATATTAACCATAATAATTACAATCAAATCTGAATGCTTTATATAAGGTTTCAATAATATATTTGCATGAAGCCTAATTTCTCAGAGTGGTTCATATTTAATCGAATTAGTATTTGTATTATATAAGCGCGAACTCTTTAAACAAAATCCAAAGTTATACATGTTAACCTAAAATTTGGTTGGAATTTAAAAACATATTCTATTTAAGAAGAAATGTTTGATATCTCAGCAACATATATCGAAATTTTAAGGTAAAATCTATGAATAAAAAACTAACGATTGAAATGGATAAAAACTCAATTTAAAACAAATTCTCAAGCTTATACCAAACATTTTCAAGCCAATTTAAATATCCCGGGTACAAATTCAAACAAAAGTATTACGGAAAACATTAAAAACGAATATGAAAAACTATATTAAGAAAAAGATGCAACGTTAGTTGTTAAAGATATACAGTTTTTAAAAATGGGTTCTGTGATATTTAAATTGTGAATGCTGTCCTACACAACACATCATGTTTTGCGGCTGATTTTTAAATATGGACGACATGGAAGTTGGGGCATGATTCTCAAATGGATTAATTCATTACCCGGAACATTAGTTTCACTCGTTTGACACGCTCATCTTATTTTGTTGTTTATTACGTTGCACTTAATAATTGATGATAACATAATTATTTGATTAAAACACCTATTTCAGTAATCCAATTTTTAACTGAATATTTCTCATTTTGACATGAAAACTTATCAAATGGACCGACAAAAGGTGTAGTATAGAGTTACTGTCGGTACTCGGCAAAAGTCGTCTGTTTATAAAAAATACAAACGTAACTTCACAACTAAGATATTCATTCTGTCTACTTCTTTTCCTTGGGAATCGTAGGTAGAGTAGACATTCTCATTGTAATGCGCTTCGACAACAAGCAGGTCTTATCCGTCGATAATTAGGTGCATGTGTGTGTGACTAAATGTTTAAAAAGCAACAAGCTTTAAAATGATCGTAATTTTTTGCAATATGATTGCGATATCGCAGTCATACAAAATTGAATTATCGCAGCTTGTCACACGCAACACTGGGGATGGTGCCTAATTATTACATTATTTTCTTACAAGCTAGAAAACTGGAAGAAAATGTTTCCGTCTTCCCAGTATATTAAAATGCATCAGGTCATAAAGAACACCATATCTAATAACTCCTCGTTGAATAATCTTCTTTCCACCCAGAAAATCTAAAATAAACAGAGCAGCTTCTTTGCTGACGCCTGTAGATGTTCTAGTTGGAGGAGCTGATAATGAAACAAACACATCTGCAGCTGTCTGAACCGAACCAGCTGATTTGCGTACGACATCCGCTTTGAACACTTAACGCAAATACATAGGGAGGATGCGAATTCTTCTGAGGGAGTCAAAAACCTATTTCAATATTGCGTAAAAACAAAATAACAAGCAATGTACACGCTGAGATTAACTGCGTTTCCACTAATTATTACACACATCCTGCAGCTCTGAGATGTAATTTTCTTCCACATAAATTTGTTTTACTATAACGGAAGTGAACCAGAGTTGCATTAAAATGCTATGCCGTCCTCTTATTCCAATGTGTGGACTATTTTACGTGCGAGATATTTATGGAAGAAATTCAGTGATAATAATTTATGCGAGAAGTGTTAATGATTTAAAAAAAATATTTGTCATCGTTTCGAGTTCAACAAAAAAGTGATCTCATATCCCGTTGAATGTGGTGTCCCCAGCACTTGCAGTCACGGGACGCCCACTGCCTTCCTTTCTAATGTGGTACAATAAAATGTGAAGGGATCTCTTCAAAAAATATTTCCTTCTTGCTTTCCCAATGCTTTCAAAAAACCACTACCCACGCCACTAACTTAGCTTTTGTTCCACAGAGGCCTATTCACACCGGACGACTTAATTTAATATTATAAGACAGAATAATAAAGTAATGGATTCATTTCAAATTTAGTGTTATTTTATGATGACGACTAAACTTATGCGACAAATTAATATTTAAAAAAGATTATTTTTCAATTTAATTTCAGAAACAAGTGGCCGGAATGAAGCCGTATAATATGTGTACACTATTATAAAACTGCACAGCGATACAAAATACACTTCGCATTAATACGTGGAGGTAGAATGGTGACGTTTAGGATTCCTTGGTCAGACTTTTAGTGTACGTTGATGTTTATTATAGTATTAAATACGTGGTGCGTCCCCTTAACTTTTCTATCAAGTCATCTCGCATTCCGGTTCGCCACCATAGTGAATTTATGTTTTGAATTGATGATCCCATATATGATGAAAAGATTCACAGATATGATATCTACTGTGTAGATGTACTGCATGACCTATAGGGACAAGAACACATCGCACTCATTCGACAGCCAAGATTCCACACAGTTCCAGACGGCTAACACTTTGCAAACGAACAAATACCGGTACGTTAAAAGATTAGATAAGACGAATATGTCGATGACACATCGAGAGCTCTTGAATAAGAAGTCACATCTCCATAAATGAGTATCAAAATGTATCATTCATTATAGCCAAATCCATTTTATGAAGTTCTTAATTATAATAGGTATTTGTGCACTCGGGGGAGATTTTGGTACATTTTCATCGAAGTAAAGAATAGAAAACGTTTCTGTCGTAGCACACGCATTTGTTGTACTGGTACTACATGAATTCATCTGCTAATCCAAAGAATCCAATCGCAGCTGAATTTGAATTTTATGATTCAATAAGTCTGCGAAACTATGATAATTCGATTTGTCAGTGTCGCTTAATGTTCTGGTTATAATGTCAGAATATCGTTGAACTTTGAGAACATAAAGTCTGCGAAGAAGTATCTCTGATGAGACAAATGAAAGATACAAGAACTAGGTAAAGGGAAAATGAGAAAAATACATCCATACTCTTGGAAATATTTGTGCCGCATTTTCACTGTGGTTGATATTCTCGATTATTATCGATATTTCAATGAGAGAACTT
Source organism: Nematoplana nigrocapitula (assembly GCA_032274565.1). Taxonomy (NCBI): domain Eukaryota; kingdom Metazoa; phylum Platyhelminthes; order Proseriata; family Nematoplanidae; genus Nematoplana; species Nematoplana nigrocapitula. Next base: position 14,302 of record JAUYWV010126590.1, read on the forward strand.
TTACTTTTTGCTGCCGGCGAAAGTTTAAAACTGATTACTCGAATTCTCTCATAATACAAGGAGAAAAATATATTCCAAACCTACAAACATTGATTTATTTCTCTTTTGTCAATTTTTTTTATTGTCATCATGATAAACTTGTTCTAGTTATTTACACAATTATAGTAGCAAATTGTTACAATTATTTTAGCCAATGAGAAGACGACTATTAAACCCCAAGCTCGTAGAGTGATTTGCAGTTTGACGATATGACGGCATTACCCTATTTGTCAAAGCAAGCAAAACTAATTTGCATGATAAAATACTTATATTGTGTTTGATCTGTCAATCGATAAATGGTGATAGATACACTACCTTATCAGATTATCATGAAGTATATGAATGCAACTGAGCAAAAGGCAGAACGTTTATTTTAAATTTGCAAAACAGCAATGGGCTTATAATATGGGATTTTGGTTAAAACCGAAGTAAATTGCTTTTTACTTAAAACTGGAGGATTCCGAAAAACGCACCGGTCATATTTCAAACGATCGTCTGGGACAGTGTTGGATGATACAGATGTTTCTCGAATGCCACTGAAGCGGTAGTTTCGTTGGAAAAGTGACACAGATGCCGAAGGACTTGTCGGCTCTATAGTAAAAGTCAGAATATTTTTGCTGCACAGGCGCTAAATCAAATGAGCATGAAATAATATATTTCAAGGTTGTTAATATCAATAGTGGTTCTAACGTGATGCTTCATTTTAAAATTTATTAATTCCTCTAATGGAGGTTAGGTTCACCAACCGTAAAATGTTTTATATATATGTTTCTCAATAGCAATAAACTTCCTAAGGAACGTAATATAATTAGCAAATACCGGGCTATTAATCACATTATATCTCAAAACTTTAAACAATCTTCAATTTAAAACTACATTTAATTTGTTTCAACCTAGCTAACCGACGGAAAAACAACTATACTATGCTCAAAAAGTCTCAAGAAATTGGGCTATATGTGTATGCGGAAAAGCAGTCATAACCCAAATATTGACATGTCCACCAACCAACCGCTAGCTGGGGATAAGGAGTAGAAAAACACGAACCGATCAATAACTTTACAGTGTTGTCCATTCATGTCAACCTCACAGCTCGAAAAGAATAATTAATGGGCTTTGGCTGTAAGAAAAAGTAAATATGGGGGAGTATTACCGGAACAAGGCAGGATGACTCATGTTCACGAGTCGGCAGTAAATCCTTGTCCCAGAAATTAACTCATTAAATTGACATCATACACCAGAATTCCCTTTGTTTCATATAAACATAAATAACTCATGAGTAGTGTGCCAAAGGATTGCAATTATGCGTCAAACCTGAAGATATGCTTCTACACAAACTACACGAAACGAACAATTCTTGTTAGACTGTCAGATAGTTGAATTTTTAAACCATGGTTTTTGGTTATTGGTTGCAGAGTTGGCATTATAACAATAAATTTAAGGTCCCATGGCTGATCGTGTCAACAAGCAGTTGGTTGTGGAAGTTGCGTTGTACTCCGGTGATGTTGGATTGCTTCCAGCAGCCTCGACGCAGTTCTTTCTATCCAAGGAACTCTAATTGGTGTACGAATAGCTTTCATTTTGGCCTTCCCTCGCGCCCATTGCCCCTATCGCCTGCATAACCAGGAGAGAATATCCATGTTATCTTCATCAGCCTGCTATCCCTGATGTAGGGGATCCATTCAGCGCGGAAGTAGCCATGTTTTTTATTTTAACAAGATAACTCATCCAGTCAGTGACAAAGACCACAACATATTTGTGATTCGTGGTGCAGATCCACGATATTGTACCTCAGTCACAAATCATGCGAGATAAAACATAACTGTTAAGAGTAATGTGAAGTAGAACTCCATCTTCGCAGCATGTCGATGAAACAGTTAATTAGAGATTTATTTATATTAAAATTCACGCAGTTGCTAAAGTTGATTACTTTGGATACCTAAGCATTCTTTACAGTGACGGGATCTTTATACATTTTAGATTGAGGATATGTGGTGTTGGTGATCGCTAAGCCGTAAGACGACCTTTCGTGAATCTGTTCACACGAGTGACTTCCATGTTTGTCCTCTTCTTGATGATGTCCAGTCATTGAGTTTTTGGTCGTCCTCGTATCCTGTTTCCATTTACGATTCCTAGCATCACTGTCTTTTCCAAGCTATTTCCATCTCTGTGCGCCACATAGTCAAAATAGCTGCACTGAGCTCTGCGAATTTGGCCTAGTAGACTATCTGGGCTCCCAATCTCCTTCAACACGCTTGTATTTGTGCGGTGTTCTCCCACAGTTTATCCCACATCTCGAACACTTCCATTCTCTTGTCTTCATGGTTCAGGACTATGCCCCATAACTCACGATTGAGAAAACTAGAGCATTCATTTCTTTCTTCTTCATTTTCTTCATTAGTTCTTTCTTTAACCTTCAAAATCTTGCCGATCGCCCTAATGCAATTCTTCGGTCAATTTCTTTTCGACAGTCCTCGTTTGCTGTTATAAACGTCATCTTCTGTGAATTTGTATGTCTAAATAATGTGATAGTTATATTTCAATAAATCTGAGTTCATATGCGTCATAATCTATCCTCGTCTCATATTACATATTACAGCTTTCAAAATGGGTGCGGAAGGAAAACATTTTCACCCACTTATTTCAAAGTGGCGAAAAGCGACGAATTCAAATTAGGCTATACCGACGGTTGGGAAAGTTCAAATAGGTATAGCTCTCGCTAGTCGATGAATCATCGCGAGATTTTCTCGACATTCAGCCACCACATTTTCAGCAAGCGAAAATTCAGCACACTTGACCAAGGAGGGCAGGGAGAGTGTCCTCGGAGTTTGACGCGTCCAAACGTCCATTTGAACAAGCTTTGGAGAGGAAGAATGGGGACTACTGGAGTGGCGGCATTCTCCAACCAGCACCAGTGTATGTTATGTAAATCTCATCGGCGAAGGAAAAAGGAAAAGGTCGACTCTCTGTCATAAACAAGGCAAAGTCGAGGCGGCGGCAACTTGACTGGGACAGGCAGGCAGAAATATCGATCTCGACGATGGCTCGGCCTACACACTTCGGAGAACAGTGCCCCTTGCACACATCAACTCCGATGAATCGTTGAGAGGGAGGGGGGTGCGAGATTTCTCCTCCCCTCCTCCGAAGCAAACTGGATCAGCGACCCAACCGAATTCCGCCAGCATCAATGCGGATCATTTAATTTACCTCTGTCGTGTCATTTGCCGTGTATGTACTGTATCTATGCCATCAGACGGGTCGACAAATTTATTAGGAAAACCACATTGCAGAGCAAACGTGCGGGCATATTTCAGTCAACAAGAATACCAAGAATTAAAAAATTTAAATTTAAATGAACAAATAGCGCCTCTGTCTGCTGATGATGTATAATACATATAATTTCACAGTTATATGGCTAGCTACAAATAAATTGCATACAGATTTAAAATTCTGAAAATATTTGACTTACATAAACTATAAGAATCCGACTAATTGCTATTTCACTATTTATTAATGGAAAGTCAGTAACTTTCAAATTAAAATAAACGACTAGCAAGGTATGTAGATCACTTAGAAACCAAAACAAAAATAATGAAGTTATAGAAAAATGAATAGACGACGATCAAAAATAGAGTCGTGTGCAAAAAGATGTTCAGAGAGAAATGCATTTCTCAAAGAGAATCAAATAATCAAATAAACATTTTTCTGTAGACCTGGCTTGAGCAATTTTTCTATCCCTGTATTGCGTTTTCTTAAATATTATTATTATATTTATACTATAAGAATTTAAAGACATACGATTTTTTATACCGTATGATCGTCCGTATAAAGCAAATAAAAGTTTTGTAGGAAAGATAGACACATCAAATCGCTAATAATACAAATAAAAGAAATAGATTTAGCAAATAGAAACGACAAATCACAAAAAATTGATTTGGCAGATACATTTTTTTAAATACGGAAAATAATTAATCGACGGATAATTTATTATTAAATATATCCAAGTTTACAAAACTGAACCAGAACCAACAAATCAGTATTTTTAACATTTTACATACCACACCTAATATTTAACCGAAATGTAAGATATTTATACTAATATTATAGTCGTATATAATGAGAATTTTATGAATTTGAAAAATGACATATTCGACAAAATATCCACCTATAGACGACCTGTTTCAGGGTTGTTATATAAGGCACAAACAGTATGTTCAAACAAGCGGACTCGTGGCTTATTAGTAGTAAAATAGTTTGACTGCTGATTGCTGGGGTAAAGGTTCGAATCCTACTCAGTATTGACGAGGAGCAATAAGGCCGAAACCGGTCTGCTGGTGGATATCTTGTCGAGCATGCCATTTCTCAAAATGTAAGAGTACGTTTTAAATTTAAATTATTATGATTTTCGAAGACAAGAAAGAGGACATTATAAATTGATACTATTGAAACAGTAGTGAACCACATGATAAGGAATGTCATAAAAGCCTATGGTAAAATTTAAATATTTAGGATACAGAATTGGATACGAAGAAGAGATACAGACGATGGAAAAAATGGAACCTTAGCAACGTGACTTGAAACACATATTTTTGAACACCTCGAAGCACTTTCCAACAATAGCTATAGTCAGAATTCATCTGTTTATTTTAGTAGATGTTGTCATTAACGCTAGTTTCTATTTAAAAATCTATATTTATCTGGCATTGTTTAAAACACAAAAATGTGAGTTCTGAAAAAAGCAATAGAATTGACAAAGAACTCCCCCTGATCTACTCACCTGAATTCACCGCTTCTCTTCTCCTCTGTGTCGGTGTCAACATGTGCGAAGTATCCCCGCTTCTGGCCGAACCGTACTCCGACCGAGGGCGAACACCTGACAACCGGCCATCCGACCGATCCGAACCGTCTGAACAAGCACGATTTATTTATTACATAATATAACAGTTAAGATCGCTCAAAGACTCAATTCTACAATATGTAAACTATTCTTTAACGAGAAAATACTAAGGAAATTAAATTCGTCAGGGCTGATCAGGACCCCATCACATTTATAGGACCAGCAGGGCCAAAGCACAGCAACTGGAATTGGAAGGCCCCCAAACGATCCGTCTCTGCTCAGACTTCTCAGTCGGCCATCGTCGGGCTGGAAGCAGGCCCCTTACAGACTGGCCACCGTATCTGGTAGATATCCAATGCATATTAAGAGATCGGTGGGCCTTCACAGTCAGTTTGCATGGGTCCCCAGGCACTGTGACTCTACTGTATAGTCTATGGGAATGAGCTAGTCGACGTGACCGCCAAAAACCCGCTCCAATCAGCCAACGTGGCTATCAAGCGTTTGACAGGAAAAGATGTGAGAGCTGCGGTTTGCAAACTCCAGTCAGGTCAGTCGCCGTATCGGGCGTCTCGACTCCCCCCGACTGCCCGATGTGCGGGCTAACCAGAAACAGTGGAGCACCTGCTGCAGGACTGCACGGCGAGTTACCAACTATGGTCGAATATCTTTGGCTTGGGATTTGTTTTTGTTTTTTACCCAGCTCCTTCCAGAGGATGGGAGTTGACCACAGTTTTTACACTCAGTCACTGGACCACGACTCTTGCGAGCCCCGGGAGCTACCAGCCATTTCGCTATTTCAACCTGAGGGCACCACGTGGAGGCGGCTGGCTTTACCCTCGGGCAGACAATGATATTTTTAGTGCTTTTACGCATCAAACCACGGCCACTGTCAGGGAAGCGGTGCTGAAATTAATTCAGTGAC
>JAUYWV010126591.1:0-11392 GCA_032274565.1 Nematoplana nigrocapitula
CCCACGGGGGGTCGACCTTGAGATCACGTGGTTGTCATGACAACTATGACGCACTACGCTCTGATTGGCTGTTGTCACGACAACGAGTTCACGTGACCTTGAGAACATCATGTGACTACAGCACGTGATGACCTTGCAGTGAGCTTGACCTTGACCTAGTTATGACGTACTACGCTCTGATTGGATGATCTACTTTCGTTGCTAGGCAGTTACTAAGGGAATTTCCCAAAATGACCTTGACCTACTTTAATGTGATTGGCTGACACCGGTAAACTAGGTCTTTGCCTGGGCTAGATCCAACCAAACTCCTACTACAGTGGATATGGAGACGAATGCAGAGATGAAAGAATATCATGGCAGGATCGGAAAGCCAACGAAGAAATATTAGAAGGGATAAATGAAAAACGTAATTTACTTCTGACTATCTTGAAACGGAAAAAGAAGGACGACTTTGTGGGAAACGTAGACGAGGAAGGCCAAGAAAAAGCATGTCCACATAATTATATAAAGATTCATCTAGGAATCTAAAAGATAAAGTAGAAAATCGAACGGGGTGGAGAAAATGGATGCCATATTAAACGTGAATCTACAGTACATGACAAGAGCAGAACACTTGATAAATAGATAGATGGATTTTTATTTCTCTCACAGGACAAGTTTTAGGCTGGTCAAGATTTACATATATTCGACCGGTTTTTAAGTTTTGAAACTTTTCTATGACAAAGATGCCTTAATGTTTTTTCAAATTTATGATTTCTGTATGCGAACAAATCGTTTGCCATCTAAACTCCAACCAATTACGCTCCATTTTATGATGAAGTTCTTGACTTCGCAAACCAAGCTGATATCAGAGAAGAAAACTTCTTGTTGAAGTACTTCAAGCGTTATTTGGCCTAAAGTAATTTCCCAATTTGAAGAGATCAGTTGCTTGGATTATAGGAAACTGCTTCTCTTTGGTTTCAGTTTTAAAAAATTCTCCAACTTTTTATTTTAACATACAATTTGTTGGTTTAAAATCAGATTTAGTAATGATATTAATTTTCCCGTTAATGTTTTGTATGGATTCCCATTCGCATTCGTCAGTTCGTAATAAGAATCGCAAATGCGAACCCAAAATAGAAGCTTCCATTATTTCGATATTTGTTGACAAACCATTTGCCTCTAAAAATTTGTTTTCAGCCCCTGACTTCATGGTTGGTTGCTGCTTGAGTATTTCTAGAAATTGCGCTACTTTCAACTTCGTTCATTTCCCCTAAACCAGTCTACAGTAACTGGTGGATATCATTTATGAAATTACAACATTCTGATTATATACTACTTCTAAAGTAGTATACATATTTATTTGAAAACTGCTGGTAGTTTAATTATTGACCGAATTGAGCTACTCTTAAATTGCGTCATTTTGCTAAGTATAGGACATGTGCTTTTATATCGCGGAGAGTCAGAGTATTTTTTAAGGAATTTTCACGGGGCGACATTAAGAAATAAGTAGGCTTAGAATTTTACAACTACAACCAAACAACAGAATTCGAAACTTTTCTAAAATGTTTGTAATAAGTTGAAAAAAGGGTATTATGTATGTACGTCAAAAAACCTAATTATTACTTTTTAAATCATATGAAAATTTGAATAAGTACTTATTATGTGTACGAGTACAGAGATTTCCGAATCCAAAAATATATTCAAAAATCAATGAAAAAAGTTACTTTGTACACATCAGGATACAATTAAAATCTTTTTAGGCATCGTTATCAAAAACCTTTTTCACAAGCTGACGGTCCATGTATAAGTTAGTAGGAACTTTGTTCCTGCGTACTGTCTTCTACAGAAATTTCGACATAGAAGCTCGTGGGTCGAAGAAGGTTGTTGTTCCTACACTGTTCATGCCAATGGGCATTCTGCTGTTAATCCTTCTCTTGAAAAACGCGATTGCTTCGGATGTGTGGCATGACACAGCTCTTTCTGGTCTGCAGCTGTGTGGGCAAACGACAATATACGACTGCACCAACTTTGAAAAGAATGTGCCTTTTGTGGAAATTCGAAGGAGGTAGTACAGTTTGGTAGTGTTGTTTGTCTAGGTGACAGGTATCGGCAATTTTGATGTAGTAAAGAGGCCAATGTCTTCTCCGCGAACTCCTGAACTGCTGCTTCTACAACGAGGCCCTCGATTGCCTGCCCGCTTGCTGCAATCATGGCCTCCTCTGTTTTGCATTTATCATAGACCGCATATCCTTGACAACTGTCTCTTGTTCATCATTCAGTCATTGAGACAGATACTCAGAAACAACACTGATGACCTCAGTCCTGACAGCGGCAATATCCCTCTTTTAAGGTGATCAGTGAATTGTGAACAGGTCGCAGTGCTGGTGCAGATTCTTCTGAATTTTTTGCATTAGCGCCAAGCTGTTCTTTGTGACCTCCTGGAAATGGATTGTTCTTCATAGGACCAAGAGATTGCAGTTTGCAGGGACATATTCTTCGCAGTTTGAAAATCAATACCTCTCGAACGATATGACGTCGAGTCTCCTTTAGACTGAGGGGCGCAACAAGACTAAAAACTGCCATTGCGACCACTTGAATCAAAAGAGTGAGCAAGAGTGACAATATAGGTATGAATATACGCTATTTAAAATTTTCATATTTTCACAGAGGGGCGCAAACTATTTAAGGGCGCAAACATTTTAGGGAAAATATTGGGGGGGCTTCAGCCCCTTAGCCCCCCCCCCACCCTAGAATTACGGCCCTGTATCATATTTGTTACTACTAGTTGGTTTGACATTCATGGTATAAACTATGCACTTTACAGAAGACATTTCAAGTCATATAGTTTGCAATAACGTTCATCAAATACGATAATAATCATTTATAGCAGTGTCCATATGTAGATTAGTCACCCTTGATTTGTAAATCAAAATAACTAAAAAAATAATATATGCATATATGCTAGACATACTGTATACAGCAATGCCTATCAACAAGAGTTAGAAAGAATGATATCAATGGATGAACAGAGATTCACCATTCGGATGCGCTTTGGAACCGAACCTGCCAGTTTGCGAGCATATTCATAAGAAATATTTCCCATAGGATGCTCCTTCAGAAGTCTTCAAACCCCTTCTATTGGGTTCAAATCTGGAAAATACAGTAGCCAATTTTCAAGTGGAGTAATCCCGTAGTTTTGAATCTGCAGTGAAACGTGCTGTATGCGTTTGTACGTTGTCTTGCATAAAGACCAAATGGTTGAATTCCGCCCACATCGACAGACTAGGCTGAAGATATCTCTCCAGCATTTGGACATACCGCTCCGCATTCATGGTTCCTACCATGATTCGGAGGGACCCAAAAAAACAAATCTAAAAGAACACTTCACACACAAATCGAATTCGTTCGCCATGTTGCGCGATAAACCACGAGTCTTCCTAGTTTTTGCAGCTTCGTGAATTGCTATGACGCATTTGTCCCGGCCAAACGACGTTGAAAAGTCAAATCGTTCTCTTACTTTCTCTCGACACCAACGAAGACTTCTTCTGCGCAGCGGTGAGAACATCTTGCACAGCCAGTCCAGGCTTAATTTAGGCGAACCGCAGCTAATAAAAAAATCGATCACACAATATCTACCATACGTACGTCACGCTATCAATTCAATTTCAAATTCCACAGGTGGCTAAACTTTATGATGTGCGTTGTATTTCTAAAATATATGCGTAAATACTATTTTCTGATTATTTTGATTTACAATTCAAGGATGGCTAAAATGTATGGACACGTACATTCGCCTGGTAATTGATATTAGACATGGCCTATCAAATACCTGAAGTACACTCTATGTCGTCGTCTGTGTCAACTGACGTTTGTTACGTTAATTGTTTTGTTGACTATGTCAATAGATAGTTATTGCAATTTTCTACATAGAAGCGAAATTTTGAAGCAAAGCTACTTTTAGCCAAATTGGTAGGTAGGGTAAACGTTACATTCCAGCATTAACAAAAGCTGAAATATTTGACTATATCAAACAAAAACAAAAAGTATTTTGTTTTTTTATTCTAAATTAAACTGATTCATCTTGTTGCTGAACATAAAGTTGTATTGGCTAATCCTAAAACACCGGACTTCTCGTTATAACAGGATTATCACGTGTTTTTCGATATAAAAATATGCGGAACCTACTGCATATCCGAACTTACCAAATAAAACAGTTAGTATTTCATTGAAAGAATTAAATTCATTTTTAAACAGAATACTTCTGCACCTCAAGAAATATATTTCAAGAGTAGAACCTATAGTGTCTGCCGAATAGGTTTTTATTTCACCGTGAAAATTTGCTGAGGATTGTCTAACCCGCTCGATCGATTATTCCCGTACTACCTTTATGCCCCTATCGGTTCAGTTTCATTCTTATGAAGAGGAAATCTATTAGTCCTGATATTTAAACATTCTGAATAGCTCTTTTGATACTGTCACACGCAAAATGCACACAGTCCTCTAAAATGAAGGCTGACAAAGAACCTCATTTTACCAACGAAAGTGTAATGCTTCATCAATTAGTCAGAGGCATATTTCTGAATCTGCTAATACCCTTTGTGAATATTGATCTACAGTAAGTCAAATTATCCTATACTCTTTTATACCACGCAGAAATTTCATTGAGTGTACGAGTGTTTTGTATAACACCCCTTGGTTCCGTTGGTTGCCATATTAGCATCGTTATTTTGTCTGTAAAGCCAAATGAAATATAATCTATTGTGTCTACGAACTGTCAAAGGATTTTGTGGAGAACAAACATGAGAAGAACACAAATTCAAAAACAAATAACATTTTATTATATTAATTCTAATATTTTTGTGCCGTTCACTGAAAATATTATATGTGACCTTAAGACAGCAACAGAAATTTGAGTTAAGCAGACTTAAGAGTTTGGTCTCTTCAATTAATTTGTCATATAAGCAACACGTGTTAATTCACTAGATAATACTCAACTTGCTGATTTATGCAGAGAAAAGGTGCGGGGATTATACATACAGTATATTTAACTGCTAGAGTGTGTGATATGTGCAATGATTACATGGGTGCTGTACAACTTGCGTCAAGACATTTTGTGAGACGCATAACGGTCGGTACATTGCTTAGTTGGACAGGAAATTGTCTATAGACCATCTGTAGATGTGATTGGCTCAGGTTACCATTGCCAGTTTCCAATGAATTGTCGGCCATCGAAGGACATCAACACATGTTTCGAATTTTAACTTAGTTTGAAGGTATGCGACTTCAACCATGCATCATTTTCCTTTCTGTTAGGGCTGCCTGATCTTTAACGCATTTAAGCAAAATATTCCAATCTGATGAATGTGCGTAAAAATGTGATCTATATAGCTCTGTCTCGGTACGTACAGGAGCACTAGGAATCGATATTTTCCACTGCTACTTGGTTCATGTTCATCCCGAATTAATCATCTATCATACTGCAATACTATATGTACCTCGTGTTGCAGATTACAAAAAATGAGAAGGAGCGAAATCCGACCGCTTTCCTGATTGCATTTTTCGTCAGAAAGAAAATTTGCATTCGTATATTAGAAATAATTTTCTGGAAGGCTCTTATTCGATTATAATAAGTATTTCATCCTTTGAAAGCTTTTGGTCGCAACCATATCTAATCTCGGACAATTATAGTGTTTGTTTTTATTTGAATAGCCTCTCTAATCCTCGAAATTTACCTGTTGCCCTGTTATGACTATTTCGGGTGTTGCTAGTGTGACATCTATGAACCTCGCTATATCCAATGACTAGAAGTAGGATCTTTTACCTTCATGACACTTTGGTCAAATGTAATCGCCGTCTCTTTGCTCTCAGAATCACCAAACCCCTTTGCAGCAACCGCCAACTGTCCATTCATGTTTTCGAGCATCATTCTGAGTCGAATGCGCTTCTCCCGTTTTTATTTTCATTTCATCCATTGGATCTAACATCACTACTTATTTCGCATCCTACGCGGATTTGCGCATGAATCAAACAAAAAAATCTTTTCAAAATTGATGAATTTTCTCCAAAACACCCTATCCATCAACTCATCCACCCCAAATTACCTCGAAATGGAAACTACTACATCGAATTCTCCAAAACTGTTAGAAGACTTTCCATTTTTGCGATTTTTGTCTCTTTACACCCGAACTCTTCTAGATACCTTTGTCACTATGTTCTCTTATTTGCAGTTTGTCTGATATTGTATTTGTATAAGAAGCTAATCTTCCGTTTTTCCTTCTTTATTCAGTTTCGTTATTCTTTTTTTTCTTACCTGTTACATCAGTTGTTGTTTCACACGTTCTAGAATATTTATTTTATTTTTTATTTTTTATTTATTTGCATACTACTAGAAGAAGTATGTTTTTGGAAAACATATACTGTATAATGATTTGATGGTACATGAATTTATGTCTCACGGCCCCCAGCGCCACTTGTAAGATCCGGCATCGAACCACACGAACCCTTTCGGGTCGCTAAGCATTCGATTGGCACAGCTGTCAACCAGGGACGAGGGAATTTTATTATAACCCGTGCAGGGACTCGAACCCACCAACCTCATTGAGTCTTGTAGTACGAGAAGGAAACATCTGCATTGCAAAAACAGTCAACTAGATGGTAACATCTGATTGGCTGGTAACGCTGTGCATGCGCTCTCTCAGTAGCTGTCTGATTGACGCGTTATCTTCTCGTAATTTAAACATTCTCTGGACGACACAGCGAAGCAATCGATAGATAGACGCGCAGTCATTGCACTTATTGATTTGTTTTGTATTTTTATGCGTACCGGTGTAATGGCATTAAATTGAAATGAACATTTACTAATAGAACCAGTTTTTTGGTAACTAGACAAAAACTTTGACTGCACGTTAGAACAAATGCTGGTTATTCTACTGTCAAGTTGTTGGAATATTAATTGTTGAAACTAATGCATGTACACTTACGCTCTTCTTGAACAGCATTGACTCTGCAATCATTGTCATTAAATGTCAGCTTTACGATCGAAAAATGGGTGGCTCTTGTTTGATCATTCACCAAGCAACTGAAAGTGTTCCGCTTTTCAAAACAGTTCTGCCTCGATAAAACAGTGTAGTTTGCTAAAGTGAAGAAAACAAACAGAACATACAGTAAATATAAATATACAACATTTACATCTATTTGTTGATTATGAAAAGACTTTATGGATTAAGGAGAAACTTGCCGTATACGTAGAGTGCGATTCCTTCCTCTTAAAAGTGCATCACACGCCATAGCAGATACTGTTCAGTGAACACAAAGTGCGATGGAGGAAAAGATCAGCTCTTGTTGTTGCACAACTAGCCTTGTATTGTCTTCTACAGCATGTTGCAACACATGAATTCTGTCTTGGATTCATTGATACACTGTAAGCAATGGCTTGGGAATCGCTTATTGTCTCGCTAAATATCTTCCTAATAGGCATGGCAAAATGCAAACACATACCAATGCTGTTTTAGAAACAATCTCATTTGACTTGTGAATATTGTTTCCAACGCCAATTAGGATTATCTCTAAATGTCACTCGCAGCACAGATGTCCATAAAATATCTGCTTGACATCGGAACGTTCTCATTGACTCATTCGGGGAACTTTCCCGGAATTTTACATGTGTGAGCGTGGCATAGTGGTTAAGGCGTTGGATTCAAATCAAGCGCTTTACTGGTCTTAAGAATATTTTTTTTAATATTTACTATATTATAATAGAAAAAAATTTAAATTATTTAAAACCAGGTAAAAAATGCGATATTTAGAAAACATCTTACGGTTTTATTTTACAACTAATAAATTTGAGAGTAGTATATCTCGGAATTTATAAGTAAAATTGGTTACATTTCTACTGTGGTTATTTATGACTAGGCTGGTTTGAAGCCCATTAGCCCCTCACTCTTGGGTTGACACCGATTTGATCCAAAGAAAGCATTTCTCAACATAATTCTCCTCCCTACATTTCCCACTGAATTATCAGAATAAATTATTTACTTGAAAATTTGGTTATTTCCTGATATTTTATTCCCGATGTATCCGCCGAAAGAAGCCGGGTACCTCCGCTAGTGGTTTTTATCAAGTAAAAATATGGTCTGTTTTATATCATTAATTATATCCATGATAACTGGGACAGGGGTAGAGATGAACATTCAGGATAACGAATTCGGGAAGGAAAAGACAAATCAGGCTAATGTAGAACATTACACATTCAATCGTGACCGGCTTCGCTTGCATTTTCCAGCAACTTAAAAACTGCAAACAATGAGTAAAACAAACAAACTCTATGTTACATACAGATTGACAACTATATACTTCAAAACAGACAGAAAGTAAGAATCACCGTTATTTGCTAAATGTAACTTAGTGTTTGTTCGTTTACTGTTTAATTCTCACTGTTAGCTTATTCTGTTAGTCTCCATTTGTCAAATTGCTTGAAAATGCTTATACACTATGTATAAGCGAAACCGGTGGCGACTAAATGTCTAATGTTCTACATTGTCCTGGTTTTTCTTTTAATTTTTTGTATATCTATAGTAGTTATAGTATTTTGTTGCTTGTTTTCCGATTTTTTCAATTGGGTAGCCGTGACCTTTAGGATGCCATGCCTGCTATTTACATACAACCCTATTTGGTCTTGAATAAATTTTCTACTTGGCTTGGGAATTTGTTTATGTGTTTATAGGCATGCGTGTCATAAAGGGATAGGCAAGCGGGCAATTTCTTTTCCTAAATTTGAATACCGCTTTTGACTGTGTACTACTATATATTTTGGGAATCCTCAATGGTACTGAAAAACAGGAAAACATAACAACTCATTCTTCATGTAGAGCCATCGTTCCTAAGACAATGTATACAGTACATGTATTAGAAGACAATGGCCAAATGGATGACTTACCAGTGTCATACCGTTTGACATACACTGCTTTTTTTAGATATCTGCTTCCATCTCCGTATCTCCAATAGGATATCCTGTAATTGAGTTGAAACATCGTAAGACCAGGAAAGCCTATGATGGTAAACTTTCGACCAGAATTATAAGGTATCGGCGCAGTCACACAGAAAAGTCTATCGGAACGATTCATCTCTAGACTCTTGAGATCTCCTATCATTCGAATTGTAAGTGTTTGATTCTTCAGTCCTGCAAATATAAAATTAGATTAATTGGTGTAAACACGGCTTAAATTGTTTCATGTAGAAATGGAATAACACCACAGCTACATAGTTAAAAAAGATATTTACATCCTACCGTACATGTAGCCATAATATATAATTCTAATGATGCATGTTCACCCCCTACTGATGTCCTTCCTCCCGAGAGACCAACAGACCTATTCCCTTATAAAAATGAGAGGATGTTTCAATGCCCTCCTCCTGCTTGCTTTATTTATGCTCATAGCAATTGTTTCAACTACTGTATTTTATAGAGATGTGAAGACGCATCTAAGAATGATTAAAAATTCATTAAAAAATGCAAGTGCACTTACTGCCATCGCTAAGAATATCCACGCGACACTTCGTAGTGTTGTAGGTAATCTTCAATTGGACGGACTCTCTTTTGTAATTTGTGCTGCACGTATACACAGTGCTGTTGATTGGTTTTGCACAATTACTGTAGAATCTGATGATTTTATTCCAATTTGCAATTGCCGGAGATTCTTCAAACACGAGAAAATGAAAAACAATAAGGAGCAAATAACGTGAATCACTGATATTATTGATCTTCAAATAAATGAAAATTTCATCATATTGGTAAACATCTGTGTCTAAAAATTATATCAAGCTTTCTAAAGCGAATCTTGGTAGTTGGTCAACTGAGGTATTCAGAAAACTCTGCCATTTAAATTGATTTAATTTTCCCTACTGAAATTGTTAAGCTTGTGAAAATGATTTGTTTAAATGGTTATCCTAATTATTTGATTGATTCGTGTATTAATTCTGTTTTATCTACGTAACAAATGCATGAATAACATCTCGACTCATGTCACTTGTATGGTGTCTTCTGTTGTACATTTTGTCTCCCATTTTCGGCAATATATTCAGAAGACTCTGGTGAACATTGCGACTAAGGCTGTAAAGGACTTGCGTGTGGCTTGGGAAACCGTAATGGTGGGAAGTTATTTCTCACCAAAGGTTGATCCCTGCTTGACTCAATTGTACATTGATAAGTCAAAGAAACATCTTGTGGTTCCGGATGCAAGAACAGAAGAAGGCGGGTCATGTCTCCCAACATCTGACGATTTATCATGAAGTGTAGTTTTCAGTTGTTTCAAGTATATATTTCTAAATGGTCCTCAACTTTTGTAAATATTGCATTTACTTTTTTCTAGCGATGCCCAAAACGTTTGTAATAACATTGAACTGCATTGGACGCTGGTTTAACTCTTTACCATCGTTTTTGTCGCAGGTTGTTGAGATATCTGAATGCCACTGACACGATCTTTCAAAGAAGAAATCCATTATTTATAGAAATAGGTTCCTTCAAGTCGAAATGAGTGGACTTTCTTGCAGATTACTTATTTTAAACTTTTTAATTACTTTTTAGTAAACAGTTTTACATAGCTAAAATAAATGAATTATATGCCAAGATTCAGAAGAAAACTGTACACAAAGTACAAACCTATTAATAATCCAAAAGTACATCTGAGAAATAGAGTCAACTTTTCTATAGCAAGATTTCATCTATAGAAATTGGCAAAAGCATTCATAGACAGATAGAAAAAATTAAAATAACCTTCCCCATCACCTCATAAGCTTAATTAAAAATGCATCTTTAAAATAATTGAGCATTAAAGTATTGCAATAAGAATTTAGGGGTGCCAACAAGATAGAAATTATTCCCCTCTGGCTCCTCTAGCTATTTCAAGTACTTTGTCTAGTTTGGGTCACAATAAAATTGTAAGAATCTGTCGATAAGGTTTATATGTATTGTTAAAATTTTTTCAGTTTCCCATTTAACACGCTATCTACTTATAAATAGGTGTTGGCTATGTGTGTGGGTTTGTTTATTTGTTTGTTCTTTATCTTCTTCTTCATGTTTAACGCTATCACCCCGACTAAGGCATCATTCCACACAGAATTTCACTGGTCAAGTCATATAGTCAAGATTTCCCAGTGATAGGACCATCGTAGCCACCATGGCGGTGCGAAAACCTCTCTTCTTATTTAAGAATTATATGGCCATGAGAAGGTCACCGCCCCTGTCATCTTCTCTCGCCCTGTCCAGTCGTAAAGTTACGCAATCATTTGTTAGATCGCCAGTGAGAGAGATAAGCCACTTGCGATGGGGCGAATGAAGCATAGTATTGAATCGAGGAACGAACAAAACAAGATCCGACCGCCCATGGGTGCGAAAGAGTTGAAGTGATGCGTC